>BQNB010087620.1:5608-27877 GCA_026074375.1 Tanacetum coccineum | reverse complement strand
GTATAAATAGGAACGATGTCGTCCTTAATAAAAATCCAACCTTTTTTCTACTTAAACCCTACGTCATCAATTCACTCATATACGGTTTGTTCCAAACTCAAAAGTAACAAAACAAACACATTCATTTACTATTAGATCACAAATTAATAAACACATATCCTTATCTCTATATCGTTTCAATCTTATAAACAAAATTAACTATGGGCCAGAAAAGCAACTAATATAATTAAAAACATTAATATTATTGAAGTAGAAGTAGTAGAAAAATAGACATGAAACCCAAAATTAAGGACCATATCTTATACTTTCAACTAATTTGAGGTACAAATGACTGTTAAATTGAATGAATTGTAATTAATTTGAGAAACTACCTGATTTTGATATTCTTCTTCAACGATTTAGGGTTTAGGAACTCCATTGAATTTGATATAAGTTTTGGGAGACAAAGATTGGGTAATTGTGTTTGTTTTGTTAGTTTCAAATTACATAATACACCCATTAGTATTGGTATATTACCCCGCTTTCCCAAAAGTTTTCATCTTTTAATTTTTGACACATGTATGTTTTAGCTTAATTTTTCTTTAAAAACGAATTTATACATATTTTTGCCAAATAAAGAATTTTTTAAGTTTTTTTTAATAAAGCATAGTTAAATTAAATAATTAATAACTAATAATTATTACTAAATTAAGTATGATTTGATTTTTTTGAAATGTGAATACCCTATAAGAAAAATAATCGGGATGTCCCGCGTGTTGCCTCTTATAATAACACAACGTGTTATTGAATGAACAAGTGTGATTGCCCGCGCGATGCTGCGGGGCGATAAATTTTTTTTTCTGGTTTATTTTTTCGGTCTCATGTTTAATACTTTGTATTTTTTTCTTATATGGGCTTATTTGTTAGGCCTCATGTTTAAATATTTATTTTTTTGGCTATTTGGGTTTTTTTAATATAATTTTATGAGATTTGGGTAAATATGTGTTAAGCATGATTGTTCGCACGTTGATGCGTGACATTAATTGATGCGAGGCGTTAAGTTTATTTTTATTTTGTGCGGGTTTATTTTTCCGGTCTCATGTTTAATAGTTTGTTTTTTTATATGAGTTTATGTGTTAGGCGTCATGTCGTGGGTAATTTTTTTTATCTGAATAAATCAGTACTTTTGTTTTTTCCTATTTTGTGCCAAGCAATTTTTTTTATATTAATTTGTGCGGGTCGGGTTTATTTTTCCGGTCTCATGTTTAATAGTTTGTTTTTTATATGGGATTATGTGTTTGGTCTCATGTCGCGGATATTTTTTGATCTAAATAAATAAGTACTTTTGTAATTTTGTTTCCTATTTTGTGCCGAACAATTTGTTTTATATTAATTTGTGCGGGTTTATTTTTTCGGTCTCATGTTTAATAGTTTGTTTTTTTTATATGGGCTTATGTGTTTGGTCTCATGTCGCGGATATTTTTTGATCTGAATAAATAAGTACTTTTGTAATTTTGTTT
Source organism: Tanacetum coccineum (assembly GCA_026074375.1). Lineage (NCBI taxonomy): Eukaryota > Viridiplantae > Streptophyta > Magnoliopsida > Asterales > Asteraceae > Tanacetum > Tanacetum coccineum. The sequence goes on along the minus strand of BQNB010087620.1, from coordinate 26,378 downwards.
CCTATTTTGTGCCGAACAATTTTTTTTTAAAGTTGAGTTTTCGAAAGACTTTTTTTATAAAGCTTTTCTCATAAATGAATAAAAATAATAAAATACAAAAGTGTGAGAGGGAAAAACTTTTAACAATAGCTTTTAGTTTAGCAAGTCATTCATAAAAAGCCTTTCAAAAAGCTTTTAACACAATGATAAAAACCTTTTCAAAAGACTTTTTAAAATAGTAAAAATTCATTGAAAACTAGTGCATTGGAGATGCTCTTAATTGTGGTTGGGTGAGAGTAGTATCAAATAATAACAATGATGACTAAATCTCGTACTTCAAAAAATATCATTAGGTGGGTTAGATAGATAGGTTACTCAATTACCAAACTTTCTTCTTTTAAGTTACTACGTATTTAACCTTTTTTTGACTTAAGACGGGAAATATAAATCGGCACAATTGGACTATTGCAACCGGTTAAAAATTGTATCAAACTAACCTTTTACTCGCGTTGATTCCCGGTTGTCTGTTAGCGTGACAGCTGACTTCTAATACAAATAAGTTACTAAACTTTGTAAATTTGTTCATCTAAGATACTAAAGTTTTTCTTGTTTAATTAGGTTACCCTCAGCGTCACATCATAAATTTTTATACACGTTTTTATACACAACTTTTTATACACGCGTTTTTATATACACAAATTTGTATACACACGTTTTTATACACAAATTTTTATAATACACAAGTTTTTATACACACATTTTTATACACGTTTTCATACACACATTTAATACACGTTGTCATACACACATTTTTATACGCGTTTTTATACACACATTTTTATACATGATTTTATACACACATCTTTTACACGTTTTTATACACATCTTTATACACACATTTTTATACACGATTTTATATACGCATTTTTATACACGTTTTTACACACATGTTTTTATACACGCATTTATATACACACAATTTTATACACGTTTTTACGATTAGACAGTGGAATGGGCTGAATGGGTGTAACGATCCGTATTTTTCAGGTCATTACACGTCAATAAACTCAAAACTATTTACTTTGAACCTTTGCGTGTTTACTTTTACGTGAAACCGTTGAATTGAATCGCGTAAATTAAAAAACAACTTTAAACGTAAACCGACATTAAACAATTTAGGTTTACATGTTTTGTTAATGTTGTAGCACTACTAGGCATGAAATCCACATGCTTCGAAATCGGGTTAACTATATGTTTTCCTACATCCGACATCACCTTGGATCTTCATCCAACCCACCATACTTTCTGCACTGGCCACCTTGGTGTTTCGCCAATGCTTCGGATTATATGTGAGAAATGAATTTATCCCAAGATTTAGGATTTTTAGTTGTTTTTATTTTCTAGCTTATTTTTCATTTTTCTAGCTGTTGTCTTTTTTAGTTTATTTTGGCTTTATGCCTAATTTTATGTTATTTCTCTTATAATGGAATTAACATTATTAATTGTTGTGTTGTGACGATGGTGGTTGTTTATTGCTTATATGTATGCATGTGTTGTTGCTATATATATATTTGCTTGTCCACTAACTTTGTTTTGTAGCACGCCTTCATAGCTCGATTCCTTGAGAAAGAGTTGGGGTAAAATAAAAAATATTTTATAATAAAAAGGGTAAGATGACACCATAGGCTGCCATGTGTCCCCTTTCCACCCTTTTTTTTAATAAGGATGGGTATAGTAGTCAATTTACATTAGGGTTATATATATATATATTTTTTTTTCACTTTTTGCTCCCATCTCAGATGAATTTCTCTACCGTCTCTCCCAACTCTCCACTTTCTCTCTCGATTCTCCATCGCCTCTTCCGTCGTACCACCTTCTCTCCATCAATCGACATCCACCGTTCACCATTGTTTTTCATCACCAATCCTACCACTAATCCCCACCTTATCTACCGCCATTAACCACCGTAGTTTCACTCCATTCAATCGTTAAAAACCGATCAAAGAAGATGTTGATTTACTTATTAATCAACAACGAGTATTCGTCATCATTGAAAAAGCATCAACGAATTATTATCACCAACGAATAGTAAGATCTTAATCTGTTATTTTTTAACTTTTTTTGTTAGTTTACTTTATGTTAATTCGAATATTTGATTATAATTAGTTAATATGTTTTTGTATTTAGTTGATTTAAAACATTCATTCAGTATGTGTTTGATAAAAATTAACTAGATGAAAAACATGTATATGACACCTGCACACAAGGTGTTTGATAAAATGTCTACATGATTTTCTATAATTGTGATGCACTAGTTTCGAACTATGATGCATTAGTTATGTATGTAAGTGTGTTAATATGCTCGGTTGTATGTGCGATGGATTTGAACCGAGATGCAGTAGATATTGAGTTGTCACGTGTAAGGATGAAGTAGGATAAGCGTAGGTTGTTTTATGTGCGTAAATGTGATTGTCTACTTGGTTGTATGTGTGATGCACTAGATTTCGAACTGAAATGCAGTAGGTTTTTGTTTAGTGTTACCGTTTTCAACAGACTGTAATATGATGTTTAGGCATGTTTTATTCATGATAAATTAAGGCTAACAAATACTCAAATTCTATTTGTTGTTTCTGTTGCTTATGCTATTGTTCCGTTAACTCGATCCGTTATTGGTACAGTTTTATTTGCATATTTTTATTATTATAGTTGTGTGTGTGTTTTATTAATTTCTTACCACAACACAGTTTATAATAACTGTAATGCAGCAGAATATAATACTGAAATGCAGTAGAATATTAAATAACTAAAATGCAGAATATAATATTGTAATGCAGCAGAATGTAATGCAACAGAATATAATACTGAAATGTATGAGTGTTCTTGGATGTTTGTGAGATGCACTTGATGTTAAACTGTGATGCAATATGTTTTTAGTTGTCTTGTATAATGATGTTGTAGGTTAAAAGTAGACTATTTGAAAATGTGTCTATATGCGTGGATGCTTGTGTATGTGTTTGAATTTATGATGCAGCTAGTATAATGTAGTGATGCAGTAGGTTATGTTTTGTGGCAAATATAGTTCAATTAGGATATTTGTAGTGTGTTTTATGTGTGTGGCTTATTATGTGTGTGATGTGGTTGAATTTGAACTATAATACAGTAGGATGTAACTTCTTGTTCATAGAGATGATTTAGGCTAAATGTGACTTGCCGGTTTTCCGAAAATGGTTTTGTGTGGCTTATTATGTGTGTGATGTGGTTGAAATTCAATATGGTCTATATGGAAATCAACCATTTAACTCAAAAACATTTAAGGTATTATTTCCTAGTACATCACTGTTATTTTATATTCTACTGCATTACAATCTTTCATTCTACTACATTATAGTTATATTCTACTGCATTACAATTATATCCTACTGCATTGCAGTCTTATATTCTACATATAACTAAGATGCAATATAATATAACTGTAATGCAATAGAAATAAACAATAATGCAGTTGAATATAATATTTTAATGCAGTAGAATTTGTATCAGGTTTCTCACTAATGTTTGTTTCTGTGCAGTTTACTTTGGAGTTTATCTATATTAGATGACTTGTATTTTAGTCTGAAGATGACATGTAAATATGCTTATGATTATGCATATGCTAATGTTTCAGTTTGTGTTGTTGGTTATATTGGTGCTTTCACTAAGGTCATGATGATACCATTTTTCTTAGGATGTTCATATGATTTATTGAGGTGAAATGAAGGATATTTGGAGCTGTTGGGACATGACTAGTCTATTTGGAATTTTCTTACTAATAATTTACTTCGCCGAGTATAAAATCCCAGTACTTGTTATTAATAGTTGGGATATTAGTTTTTATTTGGTATTAGTTCTTGTAGTCATTAGCAGCGAGTTGTATTGGAATGGGATTGTCCATGTCTTGATTTTTGTTTCTAGACAAGTTGTGATCTTTTTAGGGAATTGTCCTAATTGGTTCTTATCTTGGTCTTTTCCTTGTAAATACTTTCATTTTATTTAATCCATTTTACCTTTGTAAAAAAAAATATTTGTTCTAGCGCATCTGCATCAGAATGTCATCATACTACAACATCGCAGTGTTATCATACTACTGAATCACAATGTTATTTTACTGCATCACTGTGTTACTCTACTGCATCACAATGTTAATTTACTGCATCACAATGTTATACATTTTGTTGTTTCCCAATGTTATCATATTGTAGCATTAAAATAATACTTTTAGTACAACAGCATATTATTTTACTACATCATAAGGTATATTTTACTACATCAAAATATATATGTTACTGCATCAAAATAAATATTTTACTGCATCATAACACACTAAACAAATAACATAATGCAATAACTAGTATTCATAAAATAGAAAGATACCAAGTATATTTCGAAACACTGAGATACTATTGTATTAATGTTTGGTAATAAATGTAACAATGTGATGCAGTAGATACATACATTGTGATGCAGTAGATTTATAACATTGAATTAAAAATATTTTTAAAGAGCATTTAAGTACTAGCAGGGATTCAAATGTAATTAAATTATAAATGTCATTAATCCGTGAAACATAACTGTGTGATGCAAGCATAAGTTTTTATGTACACCCCACATTCAAAAGTAATTCAGCAATAATAAAACATTGTTTTATAATTATCCACAAGTATAATCCGAGAATCCTTGTTACACGTTTTATAATCCTTGGCACCATTCTTTCTTTTAATTTGAGTGTATCATTTGGAGTTTGAAGATTGGAATCTACTGTTTGCAGCTTTTTATATGCCTTTGCACCTGCCAAGAATTCAGCCTTTTAAGAATCATCTTTGTCGTGTACTTTGCTCACAACAGATGGATTTGTCCTCTTTGACTTGAGCCTTCTTTCTTAACTCTTTCTAAAAAAATACCACAACCCTTGTAAGTTTCCATATGCTGTAAAAAAATCTCTATAATCAACCTTAAAAACCTACTTCATCATTACTATAATATCACATAAACTTATAAACCTAATGCATTACAGTCATTATTATACCACATCACAGACGAAGCCTACTGCATCATTACTATAATCTCACATAAACTTATAAACCTACTGCATTACAGTCATTATTATACCACATTACATACGATCCTACTGCATTACAGTCATTATTCTACCACATCACAGACGAAATAATCTCTATGAACCTTATAAACCTACTGCATTACAATCATTATTATACCACATCACAAACAAAACCTACTGCATTACAGTCATTATTATACCACATCACAGACGAAATAATCTCTATGAACAACCTTATAAACCTACTGCATTACAGTTATTAAAATACCACATCACATATGAAATTATCTATATAAAAACATCAAGCCATAATTTAGACTAAATCACCTCTATGAACAACTTCAGAAAACCTACTACATTACAGGAATTATTCTACAACATGACAGACATGTGCATACAAACACAACTGATTTCTGAAAAAAAACGTCAAGTCACATTTTAAACTAAATCAACTCTATGAACAACATTAGAAACCTACTGCATTACATGCATTATTATACCACATGACAGATAAGAGCATACAAACACAATCGATTTCTAAAAAAACGGCAAGCCACATTTTAGACTAAATCACTTCTATGAACATCCAAAGAAACCTGTTGCATTACAGGTATTACTCTACCACATCACAAGGATTACTCTACCACATTTTAGACTAAAATAATCTCTATAAACAACCTTAAAACCTATTGCATCATTACTATAATATCACATAAACTTATAAACCTACTGCATTACAATCACTATTATACCACATCACAGATGAAACCTACTGCATCATTACTATAATATCACATAAACTTATAAACCTACTGCATTACAGTCATTATTATACCACATCACAGACGAAATCTACTGCATCATTACTATAATATCCCATAAACTTATAAACCTACTGCATTACAATCATTATTATACCGCATCATAGACAAAACCTACTGCATTACAGTCATTATTATACCACAACACAGACGAAATAATCTCTATGAACAACCTTATAAACCTGTTGCATCATAATCATTATTATACCACATCACATATGAAATTATCTATATAAAAAGTCAAGCCATAATTTAGACTAAATCACCTCTATGAACAACTTCAGAAAACTACTACATTACAAGAATTATTCTACAACATGACAGACATGTGCATATAAACACAACTGATTTTAGAAAAAAAAACATCAAGCCACATTTTAGACTAAATCATCTCTATGAACAACATTAGAAACCTACTGCATTACAGGCATTATTATACCACATCATAGACGAAATAATCTTTATGAACAACCTTAGAAACCTACTGCATCATTACTATAATATTACATAAACTTATAAACCTACTGCATTACAATCATTATTACACCACATCATAAACGAAATAATCTCTATGAACAACCTTATAAACCTACTGCATTACAGTCATTATTATACCACATCATAATATGAAATACAACAGCATCAGCATTCAAAACAACGACATCACGGTTATAAATATATTACAAATATTATCTACAGCATTATAGTTATATCCTACTGCATTACTATTCATTTTGTAATACATTACAAACAGAATCAGGCACACACATTGATTTTTCGCACAAACGGCAAATCACATTTAGCCTAAATCTTGCCTATGAACGTCAACATATATCTTACTGCATTAGCAATCAAAACAACTGCATAACAATGTAAATTTAGTCTATCACAATTATAAATCTAGTTAAGACATTTTATCATGCAACTTTCTTAAACACGTTTTTATCTATTTTTTCAATATTTTATTTCAGATCTAGAAGAAAACATGATGTATATTTGAATCAAACTCGGAATATAACATAGTTAGATCAATAAAAACACCAAAATCGATGCATTGACAAATTATTATTCAAAAATATACTTACGATGTGGTCTAAGATCTGGTAGGTTACGTTTTTGATCTGGTAGGTTCGTTGATGATTAACAAATCAGTACGTTTGTTTGTTGATGATGAATAAATCAGTAGGATTGTTCGTTGATTTTGAATAGATCGGTAGCTTGTTCGATTAGAGAGAAATACGATAAGATGTATGTGAATTTTTAGAAAGAGAATGTGTGAGTTTTAGAGAGAGAAAGTGTTTTGGTAGAATGGCAGGGATGGAATGAATCATTTAGATGTATTTGTTATTTGTTATGAAATTGTCCTTGAAGTTTTTCTTATTTAACATCCTGCTACCGCCTCTTTTGATCTAGTCAAATCCGATCCAATGGCCAAGATCTCTTCCTACCTTTTTTAGTATAACATATTTTTATTATAACTCTACCATATATATATATATATATATAGGGTCACTTTATTTTCAACACTCATTTTAATGCGAGAACTGACAGAACTATTTTCAACCAATCAAAATTTTTTATATCATAATACTTTTTTTTAAATCAAAAGGTAGAATAGTAAAAAGACATATTTTTTATTTTTTGAATCTTTTTATTAAAACCGTTTTTTTATATCCTTGATTTTAGGAAGTTTCAAAAAATCATTTTTAAGATTCTTTTTTCTGTATTTTTTTTTTGCAAACATAATTTGAAAAATGTCTTGTGCATACATGTTTTCGTTATGTGTTTCTAGTATATTATTTTTTGAACTATTTTGCTAAATTGTGTTTCGCTTAACATGATAATTACACATATGTTTTAGTGTATATTTTTAAACTTACAAATATAAAATCATAAACATAAAAGGTTTTATACATGTGATTTTTAGAACTATGACAAACCAAGTACATAAATATTATACACAAAATTTGATATTAAATTAAATACAATTCAAATACAAATGTATCATGTTGAATATAAATGTACATGTCTTCAAAGAACACATATGCACGCCTTCCACGAACATATGTATTTGAAGTTTCTCCTCTAATTCATTCGAATATGTACGCACACCTTTCAAGAACATATGCGCAAACCTTCAAAAAACATATTTGTATTTCTAGTTTCTCATCAAATTCATTAGAACATATGTGCACGCCTTCAAGAAATATATTTGCACGCCTTCAAAGAACGTTTTAGTTCCAGCTTCCTAACATGTAAAAATGATAAGGATAGTTAAGTAAAGTAATAAAGACTTAACAACACGTTACAACAACTCAACATACCAATTATTTCTTAAAAAAAAGTAAATAACTTACATGCACTAGAAATAAAAGTTTAAAATATAAACACGACTTAAACACCTATGCATAAAATCTTATCATGGTAGAAACATATATGCTTGCTTAAAACATATATGTACACTAGATAACCAAAACATAAATTTTATTCTTCCAAAGTTTGTTATAAACTTACAAAAATACATTAAAGAGTCCGTATAGTCAAACCATTCTCAGCCACAAAATTAACCAAAGCATAGTCCTTTATCACAACCTACATAAAATAATGCATTTTAAAAGAACATGTTCCTGATTATTTTGGATCTATTAGAACACGAGAGAATGGGAGAATGGGTGAGCCATGATATTCTAATTCTTTCTTTAACCAATGAGGTTTATGCCATCAACGTTAAGAGATGAGAAAAAAGATCATAAAACTTTAATGGCGGCTGTAAGCATAAGAAAACTATAATGAATATTAAAAAAACCTTACCAATTAAACGATCATATGATCCAACGAATATAATATAAATAGAGAGAGTGACGATGGCAGATGGTGTTATGGATCCATCAAAATTGTTGCAGATGGTGTTACAATTCATCATATTTTTTATGGAGAATGTTTGACGACTGGTTAAAAAAGGGACGATAGAACAAAACAAGGTACGATATAGTAGATCTGATTGCAGTATTGTGGGAAGGAGAGTGGGGAGGGTGGTTAGGGTTATGAATTACAGAGATAACTTTTCTCCTACAATATTGGGTTTAATAAGTAAAGTGACGGGTATTTTTTTAAGGGATTATCAATTTCCCACTTTGCCCCTAATTTAATGTTTTTCTTCCAAATTAAGATGCATATATTTTCAAAAATGCCATTTTGCATTAATAGGTTGTACATTATGTATTATTAAGAGTAAAAAGGTGGTTCTGTCAGTTCTCGCACTAAAATTGGTTCTGAAAATAAAGTTACACTATATATATATACATACTATTTATTTATAATATAATATATATATATATATATATATATATATATTATATATTATATATATATATATGCTTGTGTTGCTTGTTTTATATATATATTTGTTTGTCTACTAACTTTGTTTTGTAGCACGCCTCCATAGCTCGATTCTTTGGTGCCCCAAACAAGGGGGAGCATACACCGAGGGGGAGCACTTGCAAATTCGTCTTTATTTTTACTTTGCATTCGTCACGAAGTTACTTTGCATTAGTCAAAATACGACTTGCACCCGCGCCTCTACAACACTTTTTGCTTCGACAAAAAAATGGAGAAGAAATGTAAAACTCAACCACTAAATACTTCTTTAGTAACTTTTAATAAATATGAGTTTATATTTTGTCATCATCAAAAAGAAGGAGATTGTTAATACAAATATTCGCGTAAACACGATATTTATATTTAATAATCTTCGAGTTTTGAGAATAACAAATATAATACCATACTACGTAAAAGTTTACGTAAACAAGTTATTTAGCCATAAGTTTACTTGATGACGACAAATCACTTAAGGTATGAATGTGGCATTATAAAGCGTAGTTAATAATCAAAGAAAAATATCTTTTCTTGTATTCAAACTTAATCATTTGCATAAACCTTTTCTAATTAAATTATTTTAAGTAAACACATGATTAATTATAAGCTAGTTATATTAATCAATAAGATAAAATAAGATTAACCATAAGGGGAAACAATCTTTTCATATCTTTCCAAATCTTTTCAAATCTAGAAAATATTTCTTTATTTATGTTAAGAAATATTTTCCTTCTAGAAGAATATAATAAATTTGATTTTTAAGTACATAAGAATATTTTGTTAAGATTTGGGGTTAATCACTAATATACAAAATAAGTGTCAGCTGCATCCCACAGATCTACCTAAACCAAAGACGGATCTAGGCTATGGGAGATCCGTGAATCCATGCGACTTAACAGCTGGACCAAATTTGAATTTCAAATGTTGCCTATAGATAGCAACCTCATGTCTTCATTTTAAAAAACCCTTTCCAATATTTTTCTCTCTTCCGTATTTATTTTTATACATTCTTTGATCATTATACTTGTTTTATAATCAATTACAAGTGATCCAATTATTCCACTCTTTAGTGAAGAACACAAAAGAAGACATCAAGCTTCAAGTGTTATTAGTTAAATTGAGTCATCACGTTTATGATATTTATCTACTTTCATATACTTGTGTTGTGTTATCATATGTGTATGATAGATTATTATTTTAGGCCTTAAAATATATAGCGTGTTAGATTGGTTCTATCTCGAAGTAGAACTCAGTATATAGCTTAGTACCGAAAAAAGTGTAAGCGACGTGTACGATTTTCTCCGCCTAAAGAGAGCTTGTTGACATAGTGAAGAAAACTCTCAAGTTGGGCACTTGGAGAGTGGATTAGGGCGAAGAGGAGCTTCATAGCCGAACCACTATAAATCATTGTGTCATCCGTTTGATCTTTCTTATCTTTACTTCTTTATATTCTGCATTTACTTGTTTACTTATTACATCGCTATCATATACACTTGTGTATATCTATTGACTTCACATAAATAGACAATCTAACTTTTAATTTTAAAATGGTAAAAACTATTCAACCCCCCTTCTAGTTTCCACATCCACTCCAACCTTCAGTGTCAACAACTAGGAACTAAAGAAAGACCAACCTGAAGGACCTCCCTTTCACTAACTACATGTTGGCTATTTGCTCAGCAAATGAGCCAGTGGCATTTCAAGCTCCCAAAACCACTCGTCAAGCTGACAAGATGAAACCTGAAGGCACAAAGCCTGGAGCTAAAACTGGACGAAGGAAGAAATCCAATCCTTTGACAATGAACAATGCTTTGTCTAAACCGAAGGCAACAAAAAGTGTGCATCTCTCAAAAGAGTCCACTAAAACTCAAACTGGCCATTCAAAAAGGAGAAAGTAGTCCGATACGACCAAGGACAAGAACCTAAGCTAACCTTTAGCTTCCACCCCTATGGTCGCTGAACTGCATAAAAAGGCCCTGCAAGCAACCAGTGGCCTAGCTCTTTAGGGGTTACTGGTGAAGTAAAAGCCGACCCTCAACTCATTAGTGTTGTGTCAACATCATCAACAGAATCTGTCTTTTTAGCTTCTACAATTATACACTCTGAGTCTGCATCAGAAAATGATGCTTAGCAGATTCGAAAGCTGAACCGATCTTGGAAAATATACTCCTAAAGATTTATTATCTCAACAACAAGGTAATGATGAAGGAACCTAAGACTTTTCATTTGATCATATTACAGGTACTAACCCAAATGTTCTTGTAGACAAAACCCAATTTGCTAGAGATGGGTTAGGCACTGTCCAAACTGATGTAGGAACTGAAAAGGCTACCAGTGTTGAACAAGAGTTTGATACTTCTGTTGAGATTACTCAAAGTTGTGATGAAGTTGATCAAGAAATTAAACTGGAGGATCTTTTAGATCTGGTTAAATATATAGGTACTAAAGCAATGGATTTGAATACCCAAGAGGATGATCAACCTTTTATGGTTCTAAGTGACGAGGAGGAAAGTCATGTTGAACCTCATGCTAAAACTGATGACACTTCCGTCCCAGCTTCTCCATCTCCCAAATCCATCAAGATTCAGGAATTGAGCACCAAAGTTATTTTACTTCAGTCTCAAAACATCAAGCTGGAGAAAGAGAAGGCAGCTGTTGAAGCTGCTTTTCTATCTTCTCAACCCTCATGTCCTAATGTTCAACAGCTCACTGAGCTACTAGTAAAGTCATTAAAACCTGAACTTTCACAGATTCTAACAGATCATGATTTCATTACCTCCATACCAACCGAGCTAAAGAAGCTCCCCTCTAAGGTGAATGATTTATATGAGGCAGTGGGGGATATCAAAAAGTATGTAGAAGATCTAGAAATTGAGGTTCCAAGGGATTTGAAAGTTCTCCCAAAAAAGCTGGAGGAGTTCTAGTCTTCTGTTTCCACTCTTACATCAAAGGTAGCTGCACTCGAGAACATCAAGTTGGACCTTCTAACTAGATTATTTTCTTTACCATATCAGGTTTCCTCCATAAATGTTTAATTATCCAAGCTCAATGTTTTGGATGCTCTTGCTAGTCTTTTAACAAAGTTACTGAAGCACTGGATAGGCTTGCAACTGCTATTGAAACAACATCCTAAAAAGCTGGTGATACTAGTGTACCTTTAGCAGGCCAAGATGGCACTCACCCTGGTAAGGGAGGGGGGAATACATAAACCAAGCCACTATCACTCAGCTATTTCAAATAAGGTTAGAGAAAGATGTTGCCAAAGAAAACCTGAACAAAGAACCAACCATTACTAAAACAACAACTATCATTCCTCTAATCACAACAACAACTACACTCATCATCCCCACACCTTTACCATTTCAATCTCCTTTTACCTCTAGTCCTCCAAAGACCACCCCTCAACCTGAGGGGGAACAAGTCAAAGACAAGGGTAAAACATCATTGTCTTATGAGGAAGTGGTTGAAGAAGAGTCTGAAAGTGACTCTGATGTTGAGATCAGTCTTTCAGGTTCCTTGGCAGAGTCATCAAAGCATAAACCTCTCAAAAAGTTTACCTACATCAATGAAAATGGTGAAACTTTTCAAATGTCTGAAGAGGAAATTAAAAAATCAAAAGGGGATTGAAAAGGTTATTAAAGCTGATGTAGCCAAGTCTGAAATCAAGAAGGGTAAGCAAGATCTGATTGATTTACTAGGCTTGGATGTGGTGGAAAAGATGTACAAAGATAAGGTAAATATGACACATAATGCCTTAAAATGCTTAATAGAAGGGCTAAGGTTAAAATCATAAATTGTTATGTGCTTTCAAGAGGAAAAGGCCCTATAAGCCTAAAGGTATACATGGATGATAATTCTGATGAAATCATCCAAAATTTTAAAGCCAGTGATTTACACTTGGGAAAATGGAAGGAAGTGATAGAGGCATGTCCTAAAAGGAATGGAGCTGGAAGTACTACCATTTACACTCAGATAAGGCAAAGATTTGATGCTCTTCACATAACTGAAGCAGAGTTAGAACTGGACATCAGTAAACCACTGGACGGACAAGATCATATCATCAAACTAAACTTTCTTGCTAAGAAGAAGAGGAAGAATGTTGATGACCTTCATGATTACTTCAAGTCTACCAAAAGGTACAAGAAGTTGGTTTAGTTTGCTGACCATCAAGCTGGGATAGTTTGGGTATGATCCTTTTTAACTCCAGTCAAAGGCAAGACTTCATAAACATTGAATATTTTAAAGAACTAAATAATGAGTTGTTGTATAATTTACAAGAATTTTTCTTCATACTTTACCAAGGGCCTGGAATCAATGATCTTGCTAGACCTTCATTGTTGGAAATTTAGTGCAATCATGGGAATCGGATCATACTTGGAAATAAGTTTGGAGGTACGAAGTGTACACCCATCAAGTCACTGATTTTCCCTGACACTTTTAGTGGTTAGAATTAAATGGGTGGTTACAAACATTTAAGTGGCATGTTTGACTACATTAAATGTTTTATAACAACTTTTACCTATTTAAGTGGCAGATTTGACTGCATTAAATGACTATATATTTAATTTGGTCATGTAGCCACTAATTCCTAAATTATTGATGATAATTATAGAAGAGATTGATTGGCCATTAATCTCTCATTAATTCCATTAACTAGGTTTTGAGTATTTCCCTTATAAATAGGGATCACAATTGCATGAAAAAAAGATACAAAACACAAAAAGACATAGAAAGGCAGGGGTTTTGATCTATGCCTATAACAAGAACAAACACTTGGTTTTATCCCAAGGAAGTATTTGTGATACCCATGCATAGGGTCGAATAATCTTCTTTGGAAAGTGATTACAGGACTTCACGTGATATCCGGTAACCATCTTTGGTAATTAGCTAGGCTATTGATTGTCTTCACCCTGATCTGGGACACACAACAACCAACAATTAAAGAAGATTATTTTGTGATAATCAATAGGTGCTGCTGCTATGAGTGTCGTGTATGTGCTCATTACTCCTATACTTAAAGATGGTGAGAATGCTATCGTGGATCAAATTAGGAGGAGGAATAAATGGAATAATAATGACTATGTTTGCAGATATTTAATCTTTAAAGGTATGTCTGATCCTTTATTTGATATTTATCAAAATGTTGAATCTAGAAAAGAACTATAAGATTCCTTGGAGGCCAAATATATGGCTCGGGATGCATCAAGTAAGAAGTTCCTTTGTAGTAATTTCATAAATTACAAAATGACTAATTCAAGACCAGTTATGGAACAATACAATAAACTTCTTGGTATACTTAGTAGATTTACACAACATAAAATGAACATAGATGAGGCTATTCAGGTCTCTTGTATAATTAATAAAGTCTCTCCTTCTTGGAAAGATTCCAAGCATACATTGAAACATAAGAAGAAGGAGTTAACTCTTGTTGAGTTGGGCAGTCATCTACGCATTGAGGAGTCCCTCAAGGTGCAGGATAGTGACAAGCCAAAGGATAACAATGTTGTTGGTCCACAGGGATTGGACATGGTTGTGTAGATCTTAGATTTAGTTCTGGAAAGATTGTTTCCTTGTTGAATGCTTTGCGTGTTCCTAATATTAAGAAAAATTTAGTTTCAAGTGGTATTTTGAATAATTATGGTTATAAACAAGTAACTGAATCTGATAAATTTGTTTGTCTAAACATAGAGTGTTTATTGGTTTTGGCTATTTGTGTAATCAAATGTTCTGGCTTAATATTGTTAATGATATTGGTAAATCAGCCTTTATGTCGACTTTTAAACTGAATGATTCAATCATATGGCATGCTAGACTGGGTTATGTCCACTTTAAAAGAATGCAAGATATGTCTAAGGATGGGTTAATCCTTGCTTTTGACATGGACACTAAAAAGTGTAAGACTTGCATGCTGACCAAAATAACTAAGAAACCATTTCAAAATGTAAAACGTGAAACTAAAGTTTTGGAGCTTATCCGTAGTGATTTATGTGAATAGCATGCTACTCCCTCATTAGAGAATAAGAAATACCTTGTGACATTTATTGATGATGCTTTAAGGTTTCGTTATGTTTATTTATTACATACTAAGGATGAACTATTAGATAAATTCAAAGTATTCAAAACAGAAGTTGAATTACAACAAGGGTCTTTGATCAAAAGATTCAAGACTGATAGGAGAGATGAGTGCATGGATACTCTGTATTTCAATCTGTTGATATTATCCATGAAACAACTGCCCTTTATACTCCATAACAAAATGGTATATCTGAAAGAAAAAATAAAGTATGAAAGAAATGGTTAATTATATGTTGTCATACTCAAGACTGAGTCAAGGGTTCTGGGGCGAAGCTATGTTAACAACTTGCTATTTTTTAAATAGGATTCCCAATAAAAGGAACATGATTACCCCTTATGAACTTTGGACTAAAAAGAAACCAAACCTTAACTACCTCAGGGTTTGGAGTTGTAGGGCAGTTGTAAGACTCCCTGATCCAAAGCTAAAAACTTTGGGTGAAAGAGGCATTAAATGCATCTTTGTGGATATGCTAAGCATTCTAAGGTTTTTAGGTTCTATGTCATTAAGCCTAATGATTCAGTTTCAATTAACTTTATAATTGAATCAAGGGATGCAATCATTGATGAGAATAGATTCTTATCAGTCCTTAGACTAAGTCTCTGGATTCCTAATAGAATTGAAGACATTGGTGGTTCAGTGGTCCCTGAAGAGGTCACTGAAAAGATTGTTTAGCAACCTAAACTTGAGCTTAGAAAAAGCAAAAGGAATAGGACTCCAAAGGGATTGAATTTCAATTATATTTAATTAAAGGAACAAGCGATGAGGTCTTTGACCAACACTTCTATTGCTTTAATGTTGAGGATGACCCAAAAACATTTGATGAAGCAATGAAGTCCTAGGATGTTGCTTTTTGCAAATAAGCAATTAATGATGAGATGGAATCCATCATGGGTAACAACACTTGGGTGTTGGCTGATCTACCTCCAGGTTGCAAACCTTTTGGTTGCAAATGGGTCTTCAAAATAAAACTAAAGGTAGATGAAACTATTGAAAAGTTTAAGGCATGGCTGGTCATTCAGGGCTTTAAACAAAAGTCAGGGATAGACTACTTTAATACTTATGCTCCAGTGGCACGTATCAGTACCATAAGACTGCTGATTGCTATAACATCAATTCACAATCTGATTATTCATTAGATGGATGTGAAGACAGCTATCTTGAATGATGAATTGGATAAGGAGGTCTATATGAACCAACCTCAGGGCTTCATCATGCCTGGCAATGAAAACAAGGTGTGTAAACTGATTAAGTCTCTATATGGACTGACGCAGGCACCTAAGCAATGGCATCAAAAGTTTAATGAAGTGGTTTTGTCTAATGGTTATTTACTTAACCAAGCTGACAGATTTGTATATAGCAAATTTGATGAATCTTGTAAAGGAATCATCATTTGTCTATATGTTGATGACATGCAGATCTTTGGCACTGACCAAGTTCAGGTTGACCTGGCAAAGGAATTCTTGTCGTCAAGGTTCTTTGTGAAGGACATGGGGGATGCCGATGTTATCCTTGGTATTAGGATTAAACATGAAAGTAATGGAATTGAAATTTCTCAGTCTTATTATATCGAGAAGGTACTGAAGAAATTCAATTACTTTAATTGCACTCCAGTTAGTACTCTTATGGATACAAATGAGAAGTTGATGCCCAATAATGGTCAGGCTGTATCTCAACTTCAGTATTCTAGGGTGATTGGCTGCTTGATGTATGTCATAACTTGTACCAAGCCTAACATTAAATTTGCTATGGGAAAACTGAGCATGTATACTAGTAATCCTGGTACTTAGTACTGGCAAGCAATTCAGATGGTACTGAAGTACTTGAAGAAAACCATGGACTATAGATTGATGTATACTGGTTATCCTTCAGTGTTAGAAGATGATGCAAGTTGGATCAGCAACACTGAAGACAATTCTTCTACCAGTGGTTGGGTATTCCTGCTTGGTGGTGGTACAATTTCTTGGGCTTTTAAAAAACAAACTTGTATCACTGGTTCAACTATGGAATCTGAATTTGTGGCTTTAGCAGCTGCTGGTAAGGAAGCTGAATAGTTGAAAAACCTGCTCCTTGAGATTCTATTGTGGTCCAAACCTATAGCACCTATTCATATCCGATGTGATAGTGCTGCTACATTGGCAAATGCTTATAGCCAAATGTATAATGGAAAGTCTAGACACCTAGGTGTCAGGCATATCATGATTTGTGAGCTGATCACGAATGGGGTGATACCTATAGAGTTTGTGAGGTCTCAACAAAAGTTAGTTGATCACTTAACGAATGGACTGGCTAGAGACTTAGTTATAAAGTCTACTGAATGGATGGGATTAAAGTCCAACTAAGTCACTGAATGCTAGGACACCCAACTCTCTACTAAGGAAACTTGGTATCTGAGTTCAATGTGGAAAGCTAAACGTTCAGTGGATTGAAGCACATGTTTTTACATATCATCCCAAGGGTGTGCTTGGAACCTGCTGATAAAGGAGGATGAAGTCTTTACTTCTCAATGGTTAATTTATTTGAAAAAGTGTTTAGCAAGAGCATGAATAAAGAGGAACCACCTATGTAAATGTTGAGGTTTTGCCGCCTCAGGGAGCATAGACTATGGCTCTTAAAACATTATTGGATATGGACACATGTCTTGTATAGTGTCAGGAGTTTCTTATATGTTTGAAAACTTGTGTGTATTTTATCTTCAGGTATTCAAATGATTTGAAGGGTTTAATTCTTAAAACACCCTGATTCTCGAATATTTGAACGTGTAATTTAATAAGACAAATTCAATCCTCAAGACATTTTCATTTATGTATTTGTTTTGTTTAATGTTTAATTTTTCATGCAAAAGAATTGTACTAAGTTGGAGAGGATTGTTGGAAATTTAGTGTAATTGTGGGAATCGGATCATATTTGGAAATGGATTTGGAGGTACGGAGTGTACACTCATCAAGTCACTGATTTTCCCTGACTCTTTTAGTGGTTAGAATTAAATGGGTGGTTACAAACATTTAAGTGGCAGGTTTGACTACATTAAATATTTTGTAACAACTTTTGTCTATTTAAGTGGCAGATTTGACTGCATTAAATAGCCATTAATCTCTCATTAATTCCATTAACTAGGTTTTGAGTATTTTCCTTATAAATAGGGATCACAATTGCATGGGAAAAAACACAGAACACAAAAACACATAGAAACGCAGGGTTCTTGATCTGTGCCTAGAACAAGAACAAACACTTGGTTTTATCCCAAGTAGGTATTCGTGATACCCAGGCATATGATCAAATAATCTTCTTTGGAAAGTGATTACACGACTTTAAGTGATATCCGGTAAACATCTTTGGTAATTAGCTAGGCTATTGACTGTCTTCACCTTGATATGGGACACACAACAACCAACATTCATTACCTTCTTAGTTGTTGAAGTTGAGAAGAGAAACCTTGGTATGTGCTTAATTACACATACCTTTTACCTATAAAAACGAGCCTAAAATGACCAAAATATATCAAAATTGCATTGTATTTGTGAGAAAAAGATCCTCTCAAGTTTGTTTTCAACATGATAGGTAAAGTTGTATTCAATGTGAGGAGTCCATAAAAAGTGAGCCCCTATTTTTGATTAAAAGAAAAACATTTTTCAATTTATCTTGTATTTGATTGGCCAACATGACCTATCATGTTGAAACCAACTTTAGAGGATTCTAGTCCGTATTTGTGTGTATTATGATTGTGCAGGTAATGGATATTCACTAAAAGATAAAAACAAAGCCAAAACGGACAAAACCAAGCACAGGATTGGAAAAAGCGTGAAAAATCGAAGTCAAAAGACGTGTTTATCTTAAATGGACCAACCCGGACCCATTTAATGGGCCAAGCCTTTATCTATAAGCTTTAAATCCTAAAAGTCCATTAAAACCTAAGGCCCAAACCAAAAGCCCATTAGCCAATCCATTACACCATTAGTCCTTAAGGGTTTACATCGTTAGTCCTTGAGGACTAACACTGCTAGTCCTTATGGCTTTACACCGTTAGTCCCTGGTTATTACATCGTTAGTCCTTAAACATTACACCAACAGTCCTCATATCCTTACACCATTAGTCCTTAAGGACTGACATGGTTAGTCCTTTTCCCTTAATGCCCGTTAACCCAAACACCCAAATCAAGCAAAATAAACCTTTCCCGCCATAGATACTATTCGTCTGTCTCTTTCATTCTTATCCTGCAACAGGACAAAAACCCACTCAACCCCACTAAAACCCCATCCTAGCAAGAGGAGAAGGCCACTATGACAATCCCATGGAGTTTTATTGGACGAAACAAATCAAGGTTTATGATAAGGGTTGAAGAAGCATAAAGAAGAATCATAGGCCAAGATTGAAGGCTTAGAGAGCACTCACAACTTCTCCTCACATAAGAAACACACATTCAAGACCTAGAAGCTTCTCATTCTTCTATAAATAGGCCATTAGGGCATTGAGTTTTTAATGGCTTTTTATTTGTAACTTTCAGCTTATATTAAGTTTGTTTTAGCTTATTTGTGTTTCCTTTAAAGCCCTGTATTGAGATTTTAAGTTCAATGATATTTATGTTTTAAGTTAAATTCTTTTTTAAGTTAATGCAATTTATATTTTAAAAATGTTTGTTAAGCTTACATAAGCTCTTTTTATCTTTTACTTAAGCTGTTTACTTAAGCAATATAAGCTTTTCCATAGCTTATAGTGTTTTAAGTCATTTTCATAAAAAGTCACTCAAAAGCTATTGTGGAAGATAAGCCAAAAAGGGAAGGGCTTATAGGGTTTTACTAGCTTGTTTTCAAACAAGCTAGAGCTTGTTGATAAGCTCTTAAGAGCATTTAGCCCTTGTTTAGAGCAAAGGGCAAAGGTTAGACCTCATTTTCTCATTTTATAGCTTATTATATGCATTTGCTTATTTCTTGTGCTTATTCCTGTGTTCTAAATGCTTAAATGTTCTTAAAATGCCATGAGCTTAATCTGCTTCAACCTTTAAACACTATTTGGAATTTGCTTTAAGCATTAAGTTGAGTTTTGAGATTTAAATGAGTGTTTGGCATAACAACACTAACTTATGTTAGTGCTGTTTTGACCACCTTTTGATTTTAAAACCAACTTTGATAAGCTGAATCTAGTGTTTAAAGTCTGATTTCAAAAAGTTTTATTGATTAAATCTTAAGTTTATGAGTTAAGCTAACAATATTTTAAATCTGTGGACTCAAAACTGTTTTTATAAGCTTATGTGGTTAGACCTTTGTTAGTTGCATTTTAGTGTTGGTTTTCTGCTTATTTAAGGTTTCTAGATGCTGTAGAATATAGAGGTAAAAGTTTTCATTGGTCATTTGCAATTTGGTGTAATTCTGTCATAGTTTTTAGTCTTAGTAAAAAAATGGTTAAAAGTCAGTTTTAATTATCAAAGT
>BQNB010087619.1:0-27877 GCA_026074375.1 Tanacetum coccineum | reverse complement strand
CCAAACAAGTGTTATATTATTTTTACGAAAATAATAATTAATTTTTCATATTTTATTTTTATACGTTGCGTAAAACGTTTACGTTTCGCATTTTGGAACCTTTTTGCATGCAAGTAAACTATTCTACCTATCTACGCTCAACCAAATACCCACAATTATACCCAATACAAAACAATTTATAAACTTTCACCCACAACATACATTAGGCCGGTTCTAGTAACAAAAACACAAACAAATATCTAAGGAATTCCTTCTAGAAAGATGCATGTGCTTAAATAACATTACATGCAAACTCCTATCAACTCCTTTACACAAAGGACTTATACCATGCAATTCTTACACAAAGCCATCCCTCCTTGCCCCTCTTATAAACCGACCACCAAACATCCTAAAACCATGGATTTGTAATTGGTATTGCTAAGATATTTTGGCTATATAAAGGACCTTATTCCAAGAACTCTCACACACTTATCATTTCACTAGCAAAAATCCAAGAAACTCTCTCATTTCCATTGAAAAGCTACGGCTCAAAATAAGCTTGCAAAACAATTCATAGTTTTTTTAGCAAGATTACAAGCATACAAGTGTAAGTAGGGTTGATATCTAAGGTATATCAAGGGTATTTCAAGGCTAGGGTTTCATAAAATCAAGGGTTTTTTAAGAAAGAAAGCTAGGGTTTGTTTTGGAAGCAAGGGTTTATGCACATTAAGTTAGGGTTTTATAGGATTAGTGTGTTCATCATCTTCATCTTTCACTCAAGGTTATCATAAAAACTCTACACTTGTATTTTAATTATTTCCATACATATATATTTGTTATATTGTTAAATCACCATTAGTTATTATTTTATAAAGTTTATAAAATAAAACAAGTTTATACAAAATCAAGAAAATATATATTCATGAAGAAATGATGTTTAAAATATGTTAGAATACAAGCACATGTTTTATTTGATATATTACAAGTATTGGATAATTTATACAATTAATTGTGAATTAATTGTTACAAATTTAATTATATAGTTTTATAAATAAATAATTGTTGTGGACATTTTATTTGGACATATTGGATATAAATGGATGGACATAAATTAGAAGACTTAAAGGATACTAATGATGTAGTATTAGTTAATCTCAAAGACGTGTAATAATTAAAGTTATAAAAACACTTTTATAAATGTATATATTCAAACAGTTTGCACATTCTGGAAAGATATGAATTTTTATGACAAATATAAACCTGATGATAAAATAGTATATCTCAAGACGATTCCGAATATATTAAGAACTTGAAAAACGGAGCTATAACGAAGGAGATATGAATTTTATAAGATTACGGTAATTAAATATATAAAAATTGTTTTTATATAAATTATTTTATAAAAACTGTTTCAATACAGAATCTTATATATTCTGTAGACATTTTTATCATGATAGATTATCTCAATACGATTTCGTACATATAACAAACGCGTAAAACAAAGTTAAAATGAGAAAGTTATGAGTTTTTAAAGATTTCTAAAAATATATAAATATTTCACAGCTTTTATAAAGTTGTGAAAACTGCGAGAAAACTGCAGAAACAGAAATCGGAGTTTTTGAGGAATTTCGGGTCCGATTCGGCCAAAGTATAAAACTACAAAGTTGTTCGGAATGACGTTTTACTATGTACATCAAGCTTTCGGAGACTAGAAATGTATAGATATTTAACTAGAAATTATAAAAGCTAGATAACTTTATATTAAATTTTCTGCACTATTTTCCTGACTTGAATAGTGTTGGTTTGTTTCAATAAAAACCTTACAAAACAATGTAGCATCACTTATATAATATTTATACATGTTTTAACTTTATAAATATTATTTTATAAAACAATTAAACTATTTATATAATATAATTATATAAATAATAAAAAACATTAAATCAAGTGTTATTAACAAATAATCAATATTGGACAAAGATAATATTTTTACGGATACATATACTTGGTCATTAAATATCAAGCGTGACTTAAACATTGTATCAACATTTATTAAACAAAAACTAGTAGGTGGTGATATAACTCTATAAAAATATATTGTTGTATTTATTCAAATACACTATACTCATACGACCTATAATTAATTAGGTTGCATTCGGATTTCACGTGACGACTCACTTATTTGATTTATATAATCAATACATTCACTGAGGTGAGTTCATAGCCCCATTTTATACAATTACAATGATTTACAACTTTTGGGCTGAGAAACATGCATTGTGTTACATATGGAAGCAAGTACACTTTTAAACAAAATTACGAGTTTGCCGAAGTAGCGATAACCCACTATGCCCATGAATCATGAACTATCAATTACTAGGTGTAAGCGCGAGTGTTATAAATATATCTATTTGGGATTGACATCCCCGTTCGGGTGAGTAGCTCTCACTAGGTTTGACTGATTAAACCAATGGACGTATACCATGTCGGATTTGAGATGTTGTGGGTTGAACAACTACACGGGCACATTGTTGCCATTAATTTTCAATTCATACATGTCGTAGCTTCAGTGTCATGAGCTTAGTACAATCGTAATTCCATTATGTGATATTGTATGTGTTACATGTCATACACTTTGAAATCTTGTGGTCCAACACTTTATACATTACATAAACCTATGAATTCACCAACTTTATTTAGACTTTTTTAAGCATGTTTTTCTCAGGTCAATAAGTGCACAACATGGATACATTTGGAAGCATCATTTTGAAGTCTAAACGCACTAAAGATTTATTGATTTACATTTTGGGACATTTTGTTATGTATCAAAATCTTTATGTTTTTACATCGATGAACAATTAAAGTTTGGAGCTTCTATAACAAACATTTCTATGAATCAAATGTATCTTTTAAAACGACTCATTTAGATGTCGTTTATAGGTCGTTCCATCAAAATCTAGTGCTGTTGTAATTATGAAGTAACCGCTCGCCGAACCCTTCTTCCCTACAGCTTCCCATTTTGAGTGTAAAGTATTACAACTCATGAATACCTCGTTAGCAGACAGTTTAATACAAAAGCTCTTTTCTCAACACACAAGATAGAGTACCTTTGTATACGACTCGGTATGAAGATTTTTTGACATCCAGCCAGAACTGAAAGAATTCTGGCGAAATGAGCTAGATACTTGATATACCATCACCCCATCAAAAATCTAATATATTTGTAGAAAAACAAATAAAAAAATATAGTTAATTACATGGATACCAAAAAATGGAATATTTTAAAAAGAAATTGCAAAAAATGGAAATTTTCAAAATGAAAATACAAAATCAGAAAAATAAAAAATACCAAAAAGAATCTTCTCGACATGTCTCTTGGAATCGATAACATTTACGTACCTAGAAATGTCAATAAACATTGACACGGGTATGTAAATGAAGTTCGAGCAGGAGTTCGAACGTTTCAAAACATGTCATTTCTTATTCTCTTAATGGCTTATGTGCAAATCAGTACTTAAGCCAAACTTTAAAGAAAGGAAAGTTTATCTTTTCCTAACAACGAGAAGAGCAATTTTCTCGGTCTTGAGATACTTATACAAAACATTCAATGTTTTGATCTCAAGTAAATGACTTGTAATCGCTCTCAGGTTACAACTCGGACTCCAATGACAAATGAGAGTGTACGCTTACGTGCGCTTATCCTTAGCGTTAGAAGAAAAGTTTTCTAACAAGTTTTTTTTCAAAAAGTTGAACACAATTTTTCAAGAACGACTATTTAATGACAACATTTCACAAAAAGTGAGTTAACAATTTGCATCTTTCAAAATTGTGCGTTTGACACTCCCTTCCTCACGAAACTTTTAAAGATGATCATTTTTACAAGTGAATCAATTTTTGAGGGGGGGGGGTATTTCAAAAACCAAAGTTTTAATGATTTTGAATACATCATTACACGATAACTTTTATGTATTCAAAACATTTAACTATCCTTTATGTGGTTTCTTAGCACAATTTTTTGCAAAAAGATTTTCATCAAGACAAATTTCAATCAAGGTATCTTTTAAAATTGTGTGCTAGACATTCACAAAAGTTTCTTAATAACATAAGTGGTACTTCAATGACAAATAGTTTTTAAAGAGTATGGATATATCGAAAACGCGCCAGCGATCGAAGCTACATCCGGTTTAGAGAAATCGAAAACCGCGCTAGTGGCCTAGTGACCTAGTGACCATCCGTTTTAGATAGAAACATACTCGGATATAACTTGATTTCTAAAATGTGTTATATAATAATTCAGTGTTTGAGCATAATTTTTCAAGTATTCTTCAAAGATTATTCATAAACTTTCAAAATTGTGTATTCAACACTATCTCCAACTCAATTTTATAACTCTTTTACAACTTGATATCATTTTTTAGTGGTGTTAAACTTATGTAAAATTAAGGGGGAGCTTCAATAAATAATTCTAATAATTCATGCATAATGTATGTATCATTTTCTCTTCATGGACTTTTCATGACAAATTTTAAGCACTTGGTATTTACAAAACTAAGTGAGTTAGTATTTAAAATAAGGAGATAAATGTGCATAAAATGTGATCAAAAATAATAAGTGATCTAAAAGCCTCAAAGTGCTTTTATAATTCTACCTACATGTGTGAAACACTTTCGAATATTGATGTACGTGTAAAGGGGGGAGGGGGTATTTCAAAAGAATAAACTTTCAAAGTGTCAAACGTTTTTGATAATTTTATCACACACTTTGATTGATTTTTTAAAGGTTTTATGGTTACGATCAAATACCCAACAACCTTGTAATTCATGATGACTCTGAAGTCATAAGGTGGTTAAGGTTAAATATTGTCCTATGATCTAACCAGAACCGAAGAGATCTACCCAAGGACACTCCATAGTTAGAAATAGGAGTCCTTAGGTAAGATTTAGAGAAGAATGAGTAAAGGGAAGTAATGTTAACTAACGGCATGAGTTATCACCAGAACAATCACAAAATGGCGATAGTAATGACGTCTAGGTAAACATTGTAGGGGTTGAAGAATGAAAAAGAAATGTAAGGATAAATGGTGTAAAGAAAGAAGCCCTTCATATACTTTAGGCAGACACTGGATCAATACATATGCTATCGGTCTTCACAAAGATGAATTCTAATATTGAAGAAAGACATCATGTACCCAGTGATGCACTACACAACCCTTCCCAGCCATTCAAGTTTCTCTCAAAAGATACTTGTCTCAATTGTCACAAAGATTAACACGACTTCTTATGACTTATCACTGCGAGAACGTTGATATCGAATAGGTGGCAATCTGCTCCAGCCTCTGATTACTCAAACCAAAACGCATTAATTGAGTCTAGAGCCAAAGTGATCAATTATAAATCTCACTAGGACAAATGAATGACAAAAACACTTGTCACACATAATTAAGTCGACAAGATGTTAAACAACAGTCCTACGCATTATCCTTGTGATCTTGCAAGAACATTCAGAGTGATATTCTTTAGTATTTCACAATGAAAAATGGAAATCCTTCCAGAGTCAACACCAAATAGCTATGTGGTAGGTAACTTGCGAGATTCCATAAGAATCAAACATGCGTAAACTGGAAATCCAATGTGATCTAGGTATTGGTATTTTAAAGGAAACACCTAAAATAATTGAATGCTTACTTTACAAGTGAATATCAATAATCCACCTTGATGACATCAAATAACGTCTATTTTATAGCATCATTTATCCCTAATGTTATTAACTCCAGTTTTGAATAGTTATTGCAAAGAATTGTTACTTAATCATTTATCTTTGAGAATTGCAGTAATTATGGAGTAATTGGTGAAAGTTAGCAAAAGGCGTGCATTCTGGAGCTTAAATGAAGATATTTTGAAGATTACTATTCTGAAGACCAATACGCCGTATCCATCAAGGAAGAATACGGTATATATTGCTTGCACTCTCCAAAGAACCACAAAGGAATAAAGCTTATACGCTATATCCAGAGAGACTCAGACGCGTATTTAAAATAAGGATTGAATATAAATTCTTGAAGATTTATCAAGCATATCGCATATCTCAAGTAATTCCCCAATACTGCCGTTGTCCAATCCTTCGATACGCCGTATCGAGTAGTACTTCAAGACCATATAAATAGAAACTCAAAACGAGGTTTTAAGTGTTGCTAATCATATGCTTGGTACCAAAACATAAAAGTCGATACATCAAAAGAGAAAAAGAGCAAAGAAGTTCGAGCTACGTTATCAATTCCATAGGACACATCGTGTAATTCCGTATACTTTATAATCATTCAGTTTATATATCAATCGTTAACTCTAAAGATTACCTTGGCTAAATAATTGCTCTTGTATTTAATATGAACGTTTTTTGAATAGGCTAATTACCTTTAGTGTATTAGCCAAGTAATAATGAATATCTGAATGTTTGTATATGTTTATCTCGGATTTCTTGATTTATCAATGAATGCTTATATAATGTTTAATCAATTTATACTTGTTTACGCGCTTTTGTATGCGACTAATCATTCAACTAGATCTAGTGACACGGACCAAGTAGATCTAGAGTTTGGGATAGATCTCCATATTGTAATTTATTCATCTAGAATTATAGGATCACAAATATTGTCCTTCTAAGTCTGTTCTAGGATACGCTTTACAGCATTAACTAGTTAATTGATATTGCCAATGAGTTTATTGATCGTAGTTGACTAGCATGTACCTAGATAATTCAACAAGTAACGTTCTGATTCCATTGGATAGTTGGACAAGTGGACTACTAGTGTATAAATTGCCATTAAGTGGTAAGTGGGTAAAGTCTCTATGAGCTAAGGTTTAACAAGATCACCGTTGCTTTAATCCCTAAGATAGATTGTAATCAGCAAATAAGGATGCTTTATGCGGATGCTTTAATTGTGACAGAATTAATGTGTCTAGGTCTTAAGATGATGTAACGCCTAAGTCTTAAGAATGATATGCCACCTCGAGAGAAGAAATAATTGCACTTAATAAACAAACCAACTTTCTAATCGGATTAATAATGGTTAAATACAGTTTTCTTATATTTAGATCGACCGCTCTTTTATCTTTTGTTTATTAGCTTGCATGGATTAAAGTGCCTTGAATTGATTATAGTCACTCAAACCATACCGTAGCCAGTCTCCTCCGACTGAAAACCCCCCTTTTTCCCTCTCGACATAATTAGGATTTAGACAACATAGGTTTAGAATAGAGCAAGAATTAACATAGATTAGGATAACCAAGATATATATAAATTGATAGATTTAACCACGGCTTCAAGTGTTCAGACACCATACATACCATACGACGAAACTACTACTGATCAGGGTACACTTCCCTGTTAAAGTGTTGTTTTTGTTTAGTTGGCAAAATATAAATTAAAACTTGAAACAATAATATTATACACCACACATTGACACATCAAGAATTTAGCGGCCGTTGCCGGATAGTAAAATAATCTTGATTTTTATTTGATATGTTGGTTTTTAACATTAGATAAGGATCTAACCCTTGAGGAATTAGATGTAATTAGATTAGTGGTATATCTTGCATATCTGTAAATTTTTGTAGATTTGTCTTTAATTGTTTGCTTGTATATTTGTGTGTTTAATTGTTTGCGTATTTAAATTGTTTTTCCTAATACACTGTTCTAGTTGATAGCTGAATACGACGTATCTAACTTTCTGTCCAATACAGCGTATTTACCCAACAGATTAATACGGCATACCCACTTCCATTGGATACGGCGTATCGGTAATCTGGAACAGAAACAGAAATCTTGGTTATCCTATTTGACTTTCGTGCCAAAAAATTTTCTATCTTCAGAACAAATCCTGCTGATATTTTTACTCTTGTTACAGATAATACTTATCTGAGCTAGTTGATTGAAGAAGGAACTATAAGAAGTCATGGCTGAACCAATTCTATCTGATGACATGGAAAAAGCTCCAACTGAATCAAACCTTTCTATCACCAGTAACGACATAAACATTGAACTCAACAAGGAATTTTTGGTAGAATTAAGAACGAACATGTATCACGGAACGTACAATGAATATTTGGTAGATCACATTGCTAAGGTCCTTAAAATGGTTGATTTGATCTACGTTCCTAGCGTGGATTCCCATCAACTATGAATAAAAAGTTTGAATCCTCTCACGCCGTTGTCCGAAGATTCTAAAGACGGTGGATTAGTTGAGTGCGATAAAACAACACACACTATGGGAGGAACTTGTTAAGAAATTCTTCTGTAGATTCTATCCCGAATCATACGATGGAGAAGATGAAATGTTGGACGAAAGAGAAAACTGGGGGATTGATCCACTTGAATTCTTATCAAACGTAAGCACATCATTCAAAAACTAAAAGAAAGTGGACGGAAGGACTCAAAAGGTGATATTTTACTCATAGATAAATGGAAACTGGAATAAGAGATATGTAGATAACAGTATTTCGAGCAATAATGAATTGAAGGAATCTAAATATGAAAACCCGCCAATCACTTCAACTGATTCGATCTTCAAATCCTATGAAGCACAGCGATATTGAAAAAACAAAGTCATGACAAACCGCAAAGTATAGCAATACATCTAATTCTAATTAATGAGCAACCTAACAAAAAAGGTGCCAAAGCAGAAAAGTTTTGAAAGCAATTCAATATTCGCTTGGTCCCAACGAAGAATAAATTGCCTATATAGGACTCTGAATTTGATATTAGGGAAAGGAAACGAAGATAATATGTCCAATATCTATCAAGAAATTTTTCGAAAAAAAGACGAAGGATGGAAGGTGACGCGCACCAAATAATGAAGAGAAGCTAAAGAAAAGTCTAACTTAAAGACTTAACTGTAAACAAAAGTGCTTCCCGAGAGACAACCCAGATTGTTATTTATATTATCGAGTCTGATCTCCCAGACATCAATACGCGGCGAATCCCTCTATAACCATACGGCGTATTGATGTCCTGACGTATATTAAGTCTTATATTTTATTGCACTTTAAAAAATATTAGTGTCATACTTTGAATACGGCATATTTTACTAACCTGATAACGCTGTAACCACCAGACAAACCCACTAGTTTATATAAAATTAAGTAGTTAGTTTAGTTTAGTTTTAAAATAAACCAAAGGTACCTAAGATAGGAATGCACTTTTTATTTCGCAATATTCTTTATAGGACCTCGAGAAAGAGAAATCAACAAAGTTGGTGGAATGCATATTTTTGGAATTCTATGTGTGTGCTGTTCGTGCTAGGATTCATATGCTTTTTCAACACACAATCTTGCTCATAAACGCAAATTGGAGAATCTACCAAGCAATTATCTAGGGATTTTCTGATTCTAATTCATTTTAAATTCTCGTATATAATGTTTTATATATACAACGAGGACGTTGTATAATTCAAGTGGATTGATGGAATTAGATGTAAACGAATTGTGCTATTTTTCACACTAAAATGCTTAAATTATGCTCGATTTTTTTTTCAAGCATACTTTTGTGAAATTACATGTTACATAACCCACACACAACAACCCTTGTTAGATATTGTGAGGATTTAAAAAAGCCTTTTCGTTTCAAATGTTTTTACCCAAATACCACAAAATATTAGTTTGCCGGGATGTTTGTAGACTTTATAACTTTGCATGGAATACTCAATTCAAGACCAACAA
Source organism: Tanacetum coccineum (assembly GCA_026074375.1). Taxonomy (NCBI): domain Eukaryota; kingdom Viridiplantae; phylum Streptophyta; class Magnoliopsida; order Asterales; family Asteraceae; genus Tanacetum; species Tanacetum coccineum. Next base: position 18,185 of record BQNB010087619.1, on the reverse strand, counting down.
TAATGATATTATGATTTTAATTAGATAACTTGTTTAAATGGTAAATTATTAGGATACCACCCAAATCGCCTTTACAAGTTGCATATTAACTAACTAACTACCAACCGGTTAGTTAACCCTCCCGTTTAAACCCTTTTCCACTCTCATCTTTAGAGTGATATCACTAGAAAAACCTGTAGAGCTAAATCCTTAGAGAAGGCCACCACATTTTGTGTTTCGTTCAAAAACCCTAAACCTTAACCTAAAACCCTGTTTAGATTAAGTTTCTTTTACAGTTGCAACTAGTTGCTTAAAGTGTAAAGTTTGTTAATATCCTTCCCCAGTCTTGGTCATTTTCTATCTTTGGTGCGGCTGGAATTTGAACATTACAAATGGGAATGTATATTTTATAGTCAAAACCTCATGTGATTTTTACTACCAGCAAAATTAATGTGAATCCCAAAGAACGAAGAACTACAAAGGAGAATAATCCAGAATTTATTAAATCGTAAGATGGATTGAAAATAACACCATGATTTGAATTTAATTAGAAAAAAAAATGCGACAAAAAAGAGAGAAAAGGAAAGTTTGAAGATAATCGTTTTGTAACTACCGAAGGAATTACACGTAGGATCGATTTTTCGTTGATACGTCTAAAAAAATCAATGATGTAGAGTGTTGTACAAAGTGGAAGATATCGCCACTTCCCTTATAGAGTATTTAAAGTTTTGGGATGATTGGGAAGTTGACCGTTACGGGAACGCCAACTTAGGTTGTTGTTTTTTATCAATAATCAAGACGTTGTAAATAGATGTGTCTTTATCATAGTTAACTGGGGTTCCGGGAAAAATGGTCTAAGCAACTTGTATCTTAGTCTTAATTCTATTAGTTCTTGATTTTTTATGCTACATCCGGTTTAGAGAAATCGAAAACCGCGCTAGTGGCCTAGTGACCTAGTGACCATCCGTTTTAGATAGAAACTTACTCAGATATAACTTGCTTTCCAACTGTGTTATCAGATGATTCAGTGTCTGAGCATAATTTTTCAAGTAAATTCACAAACTTTGAAAAAAATTATGCTCAACACTATCTCCAACTCAATTTTATATCTATTTTACAACTTGGTATCATTTTTTAATGGTGTCAAACATATGTAAAATTGAGGGGGAGCTATTGGAATATTAAGGAAAAATTATTCAATAATTCATGCATAATTTATGTATCATTTTCTCACCATGACAAATTTTATGCACTTGGTATTTCTAAAATTAAGTGACTTAGTATTTAAAATAAAGGGATAAATGTGCTTAAAATGTGATCAAGAAAAATAATAAGTGATCTAAAAAGACTCAAAGTGCTTTTCACTTCTACCCACATGAGCGAAACACTTTCGAATATCGATGCGCGTGTGAAGGAGGAATACTTCAAAAGATGAAACTTTCAAAGTGTCAACGTTTTTTTATAATTCTATCAAATACTTTGATTATTTTTTTTAAAAGTTTTTGTTGTTACGATCAAATACCCAACAACCAAGTAATTCATGACGATCATGAAGTCATAAGGTGGTTAAGGTTAGGTATTGTCTGACGATCCAACCATAACCAGATGAATCTACCCAAGGACACTCCATAGTTAGAAACTAAGTTGCACGGGGACGGAAACGGAGACGAGGAGGGGGACAGGTGAAATTCAAGAAACAGGTACGACGGGAAAACGTGTATATGTTTATAACATTTTAGTATACGGCAAATTATCTTTCAAAAAAATATTACACAACATTAAAAATCAAACAAATATTACTCATAATAATCAATTAATAAATAAAGCAATAACTTTATTCATGCTTACTGAAAAGAAGCAGGTAAACATAACTATTGAAACTTAATTTTCATGAATCTTGTAACAATACTTGGTTAAATAAAACTAGCTTATAATTCTTTTAGAAATATATATACTCAATATAGTAAAAGAAACTCACAATTAAGTTATATTGAACTAAAAGTAAATACTTGGTCAAACAAATCCCACGTGATGTGTGCAACTGAACAGCCGGGCATACATCAACGGTCAATACCTTGGAAGCAAAAAAAGACATAACTCAACTCAATACAAATTTTTTACTATTCATCTTCTTCTTCCTCTCATCTCCATTCATCTTCCTCCCACCTGCATTCTTATTTCTTCTTCAAGATCAAACGCCAACATCTCGAACCAGGCCAGCCCTGCATAGGAAATGTGACTATTTGGGCCAGAAATGTTTCCCCCAAACGTTTCCTAGATAAAGATCGGCGTACCCTAATTGAAGAAACGTTTCCACTTTTTCCAAGGTCGTTTCCCCGCGTTTCCTGGTGTTTTAGATACGCGATACGACATCCTGGTGGAGTTTCCGTGCATCCTAGGTTAGAAATAGCAGTTCTTAGGTAAGATCTAGAGATTAATAAGTAAAGGGAATAATGTTAACTAAATACATGAGTTATCACCGGAACAATCACAACATGGTGATAGTAATGACGTCTTGGTAATCATTAAAGGGGTTGAAGAATGAAAAAGAAATATTGTGTAAAGGGTGAAAAGAAAGAAGCTCTCCACAAAACATTAGGCAGAAACTGAGTCAATACATATGCTATCAGTCTTTACAAAGATGAATTCTAGTATTGAAGAATGACATCATGTACCCAATGATGCATTGCATAACCCTTCCTAACCATTCAAGTTTATCTCAAAAGATTCTTGTCTCATTTGTCACGGAGATTAACACAAACTCTATTGACTTCTCACTTTGAGAATGTTGATATTGAATAGGTGGCAATCTGCTCTAGCCTTCGAACACTAAAACCAAAATGCACTAATCGAGTCTAGAGCTAAAAAGATCAATCATAAATCTCATTAGGACACATGAATGACAAAAACACTTATTGGATACGATTAAGTAGTTCACAAGCTGTTAACAAGAGTTCTACGCATTATCCTTGTGATCTTGCCAGAACATTCAGAGTGATACTCTTTTGCATTTCATAATGACAAATGGAAATCCTTCTAGAGTCAACACCAAACAGCTCTACGGTAGGTGACTTGCGAGATTCTATAAGAATCAGGCATGTGCAAACTAGAAATCCAATGTGATCCAGGTATTGGGAATTTGGGATTTGACAGGAAACACCTAAAAATTATTGATTGCTTACCTCACAAGTGACATCAATAATTTACCTATATTCGTTTGTTATCCTAACTTGCAAGGAAATCCGAATATAGGAACGGTTGTAGAATATCAAAATACTTTGTTAGCGTCTCTAGACGTATCAGCTTTAGATAAACCACATTTTAAGCTGGAAAACATGTCAAGGAGATTCATTTCACGAATCGAATCCTGATGACGCAGATACTATATTTATATTGTAAAACGGTCCTCACGGAATCGAAGGTTAAAGTTACCGAACTTCGACGAATGAACAAGACATCCGTCCATATCTGTTGTTTATCACTAACATTCATATGCGGGTTTAGACGATGGAGTAATTACCTCATCCAGCATCCTCATGCTCATTACCACATGTTCATTCATCGAACGACAAATATAAATACATGATGAAAGCTCAAGTACATGTTGCAAATGTCTTCAGCAACACTGATACTCAACATCTTCCTTAAGGACTCCAAGATTTTCACGACAAAGAATGTCAAGGAGATTGTTAGCCAGCTTTCAAGACAAGTATGAGCATGTCGTTCCAAAGCACAAGATGATACAAGGATACTCAAGAAAGAAAGTATCGGTCCTCAAACGACTACTCAAATATCGGTTACCTTTATCAAGTTCATCAACAACAAGGAAAGATTTAAAGATCTCGGAACTAAAGACAAAGTCGAAAGACAATGACAAAGGCTCAAGATCAAATATCACAATGCATGAAGAAATGAAGCCGTTACAACAACATTTAAGACTAAGACCCAAGACCCAAGGGCTTAAAGACAATGAAGATTAATGATCTCACTTTTGAAGAACACAATGATTTTACTTTGGGAGAGATTGTTAGCCTCAAAATATTGAGTCAAACAAAGGAAGTAAAAGTAATTATTAAATATGACGGATATTTATGTTTTAGGAGCTTTGTATTTAATGTAATAGGATAGTCGGGATTACGGGCTCGATGTTTAATCTAACCTTGTATGCTTTTCAGGCCAAAAGCCCAACCAAAGTCGTGCCCGACCCAACCGTATGTACACTAGGCGTCACCCTTAGGGTTTAGAGCCTATAAATACCCATCTCATTTCATGAGAGGGGTCGGTTGTTTTGTTTCATTTTCCTCACTTAGTGAAATAAACCTTCTTTCATTCTACTTTCTCTCTCTATATTTCTACCATACTTTGTGTTTGTGATTGTGAAATGATAATATAGAATAGGACAACATAGTGTATTTATGACGGCTAGAGGTTTGTGTGATAGGGTTTATGTGTTTAATACGAAAACAAATCCTAATTAGACAAAAACAATAAAGCAAAAATTACCGGGATCATTCTGGATCACCAGCGAGTATCCGATGACTGTAGAATAGCAAATGTTTATGAGTGGATCTTATCTAAAGCTCGGATGCGATGTATGTGCCTTAACTGAGATATCATGTGACTGTTTTCGACTCTTTCCTTTAAATACTCTCAAATAGGTACATAGCAAGCTATGAACCTTACTTTTTATGAGGAAGTCTTGTGTAGCTTAACACTAAACCATTTGATGGTTTGCACACACGTAATCTTGGTAGAATAAGAAAATTGTTAGAAAAGTAAAAAGTTATGATAAGGGTTAAGTTGCATATTATAAATGTAATGCTGCTACTAAGCGCAGTTGGCACAACGTGGGGTTCCTAAAACCAGACACGAGAGGTCCTAGAGTTTCGAAATCGTGCTATGCAATGCTTGGGAGGCAATAGTTGCTACAATACCACGTGGCACCACTAGGTGGTGACACGTGGCAACCCGGACCCATCCAGAACCCGACCCTGACCCGATCCAGAACTTTGACCCGACCCAATCCCCGACCCGAACCCTGAACCCGATCCAAAACTTGACCCGCCCAATATAACCCGGCCCAACTGTTGACACCTCATACCGCCTTGACCGGTGGTCCGCGGTGTCCAACGTGGTCCAGCGGTGTTGACCGTGGCAAGTCCTCCACCGTTGACCGTCGTTGACCACCGCATTCGACCGGTGGACCGGCGGTGTTGACCCCGTTGACCACCGAAACGTTTGACCATCCGCCGTTGACCACCGATGACCGGTGGCGTTGACAGGCGACGGTGTGAATACAGAGTATACGCCACGTGGCACCACTCAGGTGGTACACGTGGCCATCTAATGATTGAATGTTCAATTAGCAGGTTACGAGGTACAGACTGACATTTCCAGCTGACATGCAGTACTAGGTACTATGGTGGCAGACACTCAGTACTAGGTACTGATTCAGTGCGGCTGGACCCAATCAGAGCATGACATGTTGGCATCTCTGACATGTCCCGTCCAGGTACTGTAGCAGTCATCCCCTAGTAGGCGTGTTGCATCATTGGCAATAATGTGTAGGTTTGGTGGGCTGTCAAAATGACTAATATAACCCCCAGATCTGCAATAATAGTGTGGAGTACTTGAAAAGGAACGAAATATCCCCCCACCTACTTGGGGCTATATAATGAGCTAACGCATCAGCATAATTTGAGAGTTAGATTTTAGTGTAAGAAATTATTGTTATAGATTAGTTTAAGAGAAATTAGTAGTATAGGGTAAGTTTGGGAGTAGAATAGTTTATTTATTTTAGCTTTAGTATTGTAAAAGCTTTATTTTTAATTTTTTATATTTTGTTTTTTTTTTTGTTTTTTGTATTTAGCTATTCATCACTTATATATGAATTGAGCTTATTTTCATGAATGAAGATGCTTTTTATTAAGGTTGGTTTTATTAATGATTGTTATCTTTATGCTTATTTCTTAGCTTATTCTTCTACCTTTCTTTTCTTTTGCTATTTTGCAAATAAGTCTAATGCTTATAGCATATTTTTGGATCCCATCATTTAAACTTATATTCCAATAAGCTACTATTCATAGCTATTTTAGACTACTTATTTTATATTGTTACATTTAGGAGCTTTTCGAGTGAAGCTTATTTTTAGCTTATTTTTTGATTGCTTTATTTTTATTCGAAACTTAAATTTTTTCTTTATATAGAATCTAGATCCTTAATCATACCCATCCGATTTCACTTGACTGAATCCTATTTCGGTGTATTAGATCTAAAAATAAAAGAACTTTATATTTTCTAGCTTATTTTCTAGTATAAGTTGTTGCTTTTTAATTATAGCTTATTTTCTTAGATCTAAATCCTAAATATACCCGATCCGAGTTCACTTGATTGAACACCTTAGTTTCGGGTGGATTAGATCTAAAGTTTTTCATCTTTTAATAGCTTAGTTTGTTCTAGAACTTTTCATGTCTTATTTCTTATTCCTCCTTCTAACATCTAAGGCCGGAAGCTTAAGGGTCTTATAAAGGTTGATAAATAAATAAAGTTTTGATCTTTATAGTTTTTTATGAAAGTAATAGTAGATAAAGTTTGACAACCTTATTCGCTACTATAGTTAAGTAAAACTTTAAGTGATAAACTTATTTGTTATTAAATTTGTAAAACGGATGTTTTATATCATTGTGGATCATTCATTTCGGTTTTACCTTTTTATTCCCTTTTAATACTAGTAGTTTAGAATTATTAGCTTAAAATGTTATGTTTGATATCTATGATTGTGCTAGTTTATTTGTTATGATTAGTGAGTATTAATTTGAGATTGCTAAGTGATTAAGTGATTTGGAATTTAGGTGCGTGTTTAAAAAGGTTAAAAAATTAATAGCATTAGAATTTTTCCAATTTACATACCGTCATTTATTTATTAATTGCAATTTAAATACTTGTCAATTATTTAAAATCATTTACTTTACCTGTCATTAATTTCTTAAACTTGTTTTCGAAGGATTTTAATTCGTTAAACCTATACCCCCACTTAATAAACATTTTACAGTCAATTAGCAAGCAATTTTGTCATTTAATATCATTTTAGATCAATTTTAGAAAACTTGTATTTTTAATCTTAAAAATAATATTATTTTAAAAAAATATTTTAAATCCAAAAAGTTTATTTCCCCTTTTAATATTTTTTCCCTTTTAGTAGATTTAGAAAACCAAACCAAAACTTAATGATAATCAAGCCGAATTCCACAACTTGAAACGTAGATTTCCATTTCACTTCTCGCCGAGGAAACGACCCGGAGTTTTGATATTGCTTTGGTTAAAAGGCGATTTTCTAGAACCCGACGGAAAACACTTACTATACAATTATTGATTATACCTCCTTAATTATTACGTATTTATATAATATATATATGTGTTAATTTGGAACGGAATCAACACCATAGTGTATTTATGATGGCTAGAGATTGTGTGTGATAATGTTTAAGTGTTTTTAATCGAAAACAAAGTCCTAATAAACAAAAACAAAAAACGAAATTTATCGTGATCATTTTGGATCACCGCACGATATCCGATGACCGTAGAAATAGAAAATGTTTATGATGGATCTTACCTAAAACTCGATTGTGATGTATTGCCTAACTGAGATTTCATGTGGACAGTTACGACCCTTTCCTCTACGGCATACTAAGTAGACGGCGGGTTCGTGTAATTCGTTCGTGCTTTAGGAAATAGTTACACAGATTATAACAAGTATGACAAGGCAACAACACTAAGAGAAGCAATCTAGGGAGTAATATATGATTAAATAAACACAGTCTTTTATCTTAGGGTTAAGTCCATTAAATAGAAACGTACTTTCTAAAATTTACAGTTCTAGTAAACATACTTTTTTTATTACTAATATAGACAGTATACTTTCAAATTTTTAAATTTATAGTAAATATCTTTGGCTGATACCGGGTATCACCGGTAAACTTTTAAAAATGACTGGCACGTCAGCATTTTTATTTTTTTATTTAACTATTAAGCTTACATGGAATTTCCTACGTGGTTTGTTTGCCTAGTTGGATTAATTGTCAATCACTATAAATATAACATCTCATTTCGTTGACTATTATCATTTTCCCCCAATTTGAGATGAAACCCTAGATCTCAGAAATCTAATTAAACACTTGTTTATTAATTATTGCTTCAATGGGTAGAGTTAGAGGTAAGTTTTATCTTGATTAATTATTAACATTTGTTTTTTACGGATTATGAAACCCTTATTTTATAAAACCCTAACCCTAATTTTTTTTTCAAGATAAAGTGTTCACGGTGAATCTTCATCACGATGGAGTATTCATTTGTAACCCTGTTAGGTATGTTCATGGTGAGCTTAAGCAGATAACATATATTGATTTTGAAGGTATGAGCTTTAATGATTTTCATGATGTTGTGAGTCATTTAGTTCTAATGACTATTAAGCGTTTATACTATTGTTCAATTAAAAGTGAATTGAAAGATGGGATTAAGGAACTAAAAACAGATAAGGATGTTGAGGATTTCTTAAGGGTAGGCTATGAAAACAAATGGTTTGTGAACTTATATACAGAACACCATGATTATGATGTGTTAGAGTTTTTGACTATTGAGGGTAATGTGAATGATACCCCTTTTGAATCCAGTGATGAGTATTATTCAACTCCATTATGAATCCAGTGATGAGTATGAATCAAGTGATGAGGTTGAGGAAATAGATTATGTGGATTTCCATACTGAAGGTGAAGAAAATGTAGTAATTAAGAATCTGAGCACCCAAGACCCCTTTCTTAAATAAACTGTGTAGCAACCATGGTTCATTTAATGGTTTAATTGATGAACCACAACCTGTTGATCAAGAACCAATAGATGACCCTAATGCTGCTAGCATAGACCCTCTATTTAAGGTTAAAAGAGGTGTTTCCTGCCCTAAGCATGACCCAACAATCCCATGGAATGAAATGCAACATGTCTTAGGTATGAGATATGAGCACCCTGAACAATTGAAACTAGCCTTAGCTAGTTACAATTAATGGATGAGGATGAGATCAGAGAGAACTTGGAACATGATTATATGCAAGATTTGTTGGATGCAGAGGAGGATAAGAGGATACAACAAAAGAGGGAATATCAAGAAAAGTTAGATGAAGAGGCTTTTCAAGAAGCAATGGAACTACAACATATAAATGAACAAATGGATAAGGAAAGAGAAAGACAGAACAGAGAAGAAAGAGAATGGGAGGAAAGGAAGGATTATTTCAATGCTTTTACTCAAGAATCTGTAACCAATGATCCATCACATCCAACACAGTCAACAGAAGTACAAGTAGGTGATGGTCAAGTTACTGCAAGTGCTGCAAGTAATGCTGATGTTGCTGCAAATGCACAAGACAAGAACAAAGGTAAAGCTATTCAGGAAAGAAGCAATTCAAAATCTTCTGCAAAACCAGTGAGGAAATCTAAAAGGCTAAGGCAAGAAGAACCACAACCATTCAGGATCTATGTCAAGAATAGAGGAAGATCAGAGAGGACAGCTAAACTTCAAGGCAAAAACTTTAAATTTGATGCTCAAGGTACAGGTTCAACACCTGATAAAGCCTTTGATGTGTCTGAATCTGAATGATTTCTATCCTTTGTTGCTTTTACCAAGTGTGGTCAAGTTGTAGTGATACTTTAATCTTTTGGTGGTCCTGTACTGTATTCTCAAAACATGCACTCTATGATACTTTATCTTTTGCACATGCTTGAGATATGGACCTTATGATAAACAATGAAACTGTACCCCACATGTTTTGGTAATGCAACTTGTTTATTCCTGTCTTTTAGATTGTTGTATGTTTGACTGTATTGGTAATGCAATCTTTGCTGCATACTTATACTTTACAATATTACTATCTCTATACACAATACACAAACAAATGTACCAAAATTTGATGTAATTCATTGATTCATCATAGGTTACATATATAGAACATTAAAACAGTTAAACTACACCAACATCAACACTTACTAGTTACTACAACCTACAACAAACCCTACCATCATCACCACAACATCATAATTAGCTAAGGCTACCCTACCATGTATCACCACAACATCAACTTGCTAACTTGCTTCACATCTATTTCATTGCAAAGACAAGAACCACACATATGACAAAGGCAAGAAAAGTGGACTTCCAAAAAGTCAAACTGGCTTCACATCTCCTCAGCTGAGCACCATTTTCAAACAGTTCACTTTCAAGCTCTTCAATCCTTGCTTGACGGTTAACCTCATTATGCAACAAATTCCTGTGATTAGGGTTTAAGATGATGTACATCTCATACAAATGCATCCTGTACCAATCATGATCAATCTCAGGATCATACCATTCCCAATAGCCACACTTCTTCTTACCTGGTTTAGAACGATTAGCGCATACAGCAAATCTCCTTGATGGATTGGTTGGGGTCCATGATGTTAACACCCTTAGTGGAAGACCGCATCTACATGTGGCTTCAGCAAGAAAGGAAGACATACTCGAATCGGGTTTTGATTTGAATAGGGTTTTGATTTGATTAGGGTTTTAATTTGATTATGGTTTTGATTTTATTAGGGTTTTGATTTGATTATGTTTTTGATTTGGGGATTGAGATATGTTTTGATTTGGGGATCGAATATTGTTAAATAATGCCTTAAGGGTCGAGTCAAACAGATGGGTATACTACCAACGGTAACAAATGAATATCCAGGTGTGAAAAAAAAAATTAAAAAAATATTACGTGTCCCTTTTTAATGACGTGGAACTCATTCCGGTAATATTAGTAAACTTGTCCCAAAACAACAAGTTATACTGTCTATATTAGTAATAAGACAAGTGTGTTTACTATAACTGTAAATTGTGAAAAGTACGTTTCTATTTAATGGACCCTTATGATAATCCAATATTAACATCCTAAACATTTGCAAGGGTGACATATGTACAAGTACCACAATCTATGCACATAGTATAACAACAACAAAAAAAGGGTTAAAACACAAAACGTTTGGGTTTTGAGAATCGTTAACCGCGGGCGACAAAAATGGAGGCGGATGGCGACGGTCTAGAATCAGAAGTACAAGCTCATCACATTAAGAAAAGATCTTTAAAAAACAAAGCTCTTTCTGTTTCCTTCAATGAAAAAGATCTCAGGTTTTTTTTTTTTTTTTTTTGATACATTATATGTTCGGGGGTGTTTGGATTAGCTTATTTCCAGGCTTATGACATTAATTAATACTGGAAAACCCCAGAAGCTATTTTCAGTTTATGAGCAGATGAGCTTACATGCCATAAGCTCAACTTGATAAGGTCATAAGCCGAAAAATGGCTTATGGGGTTTTCCAATATCAAATAATCTCATAAGCCCGGAAAATAAGTTATTCCAAACACCCTCTAAGTGAAACTTTGAATATATATGTAGTGTATCAAGGTCAAGGTTTTTACACATATGGATTTCGCGTGTTTGAATATATATGTAGTGTATCAAGGTCAAGGTTTTTACACATATGGATTTCGCGTGTTTATTAAACTTTGCAACTTTTGTTATCTTTTTTATTTGCTAAGTTAAAAGTGTTTTACCGGCAGAAACTGAATGCTTGTCTAAACGTGTATTGGTTCGTGTAATTGCTAATGGATGACAATGGTCTATAGTAGTATGTTGGTGTTTGGAGTTTATCGATTTTTATTATGCCAGCCACGTGTAAGGGTTTCACGCAAACGAATACTATTATGTGTGAGCTTTCTATTAGAATTTCTTAATCTTGACTTGTCAACTAATGCTATGTTAGGGCCATCCTGTTGATTTTGGAGGCTGTGTGCGTTAATTAGAAAGTAGACCCCATGTAACGCTGTAAAAAGTACAAATCTCAGACATATGTAAAAGAAGTTCGTGTTATATCATATGTATGTATAGTGGACTACATATAATTAGGAGTCCCTTCAAAATCGGTGGCCTGGTGTGCTGGCTCCGTTCACACATAATTATCACCCCCACTTTGTCTCTTTCACATTTTTGCCTTTACACAACGTGTGGATAGGAAGCAGTGGCGGACCTTAATAGGGGCCCCAATAAAGAAAAAAAGGGGGGACCCCCCCCCCCCCCCCCCCCCCCCCCCCCAAAAAAAAGTTCAAGTTCCGCCACTGATAGGAAATGTAATTGTTTAAGAAGCTTGATCCTTTCACATTTTCCCAAGTCTATATAAAACGTCAATCTATGTGTATTTTTGCCAGTATTGTAAAACAAGGGTTACAAGGCCGAGTTATCGGTGCGGTAAAAAATCAGTAAAAACTTGGGGTTAACTTAGGGTAAATCGGCTAAAACTCGGTTTGAAGTATGTGAACAATTGTGTTAGTGTTTCTAAACATATTTCTATGCTCCAATGAACAACTCTATGGTCCTATACTGCTATTAGTTTTAACTTTCCATGCATATACTTCATATATAAAAATTCTAATCTTATTAACCCTGATAACTCCCTGCTTAGGTGTATTCCAAGCTACAAGGTAGTCGCCTGTCTAGCTCCTAGTGTCTTTTACAACCTTGATTTTTGCAAGAACCTTGGATGCTTTTTAATTTTTTTATAATGGCACTTGAATTCTCATTAAGTTGTCATTAGGATTATCACTTGTTTTGGGCCTACTCAAGCGTTGTTCTGTCCAATCACACGTCTTATCACATTTGGGTTGTCTTGTTATTGACTCGTGTATATAATACCTTAAGGGTTCAAATGGTTGTAACTTGTTTTACGTCTCTGATTGTTACCCGCATGTATAGTGATTTCGTGACTGGCTTTCACAAGAGAAAGAAGAAGAGGAGAAAAGAAGCGCAAAATCAACAACAGGAAGCCTTACGTCGCAAGCGTATTGAACTTCGCAAAAAGGTAAAAGAGTTTTTTAGTTCGTAACTTTGTATTAGATTATTCATTTCTACCGTGGTGGTACATTGTCTCCAAACACATATACTTTTGAAAAATCGTCTCTTCCACTATAACAGCTCTCAAGGAACTCTCATTCAACTGCTCAAGGCACACTGTCTAATATATAATATATAAATCTTGAATAAGCTTTAACAGTTATCTACATTTCTATTACTAGCCTTAATATTTATATAAAGAGATTACTCCATTTTCATAATAATTTCATGTATGGGAGCAACCATATAAAATGAAACCTGACAAGTGTCCACAGAGGAACTAACCGCGACATGTCATGTTTTGAAACTGGATTATGCAAAATTAACGCAGCACACATATCAAGTGATAGATGAATCTGTGTTCAGTATCAACTTCACAATTAGGCTTGCCATCTTTTTTCTCTACTTTTTGACAAAACAGTGTAACTATGAGAGTTTTTTATCACTTGCTTTTTGCCTTTTTCTGCTTATAGCATTTGTGTTGAGTTTAGTGGTAACTGGTAAGAATAGAAGTTGTGTTGAGTTCAGTAGTAAGAATAGAAATTATTGGGTTTAGCGGTAAGAATGGTGGCTATAGATTTCCCCAGTGCAAGAAATTGCGGATTTAAGCATATTTTCATAACACCATATTAGTTAGGATCAACAATCAGAGTATCAGACACACTAGTAAATTGCAGGGGAAAAAGATTAAAGCCAGTGTATTTAGGACTGTAATGATCATTGCTTTTCTTGTTGTTTTCAAGTAAACTTCGTTACGAAATTACAAATTTAAAATGCTAGCCAACATACCTTTTAGTATTTGAGTGACTTATTCGAAGTTATAAGCATCTATTTGGTAGATTATACATGTAGAAATATTGTCTGTTCTTTATATAAATTAGGAGCGCCTCCTGTCTGTGATGCACGCACATTTGCATCTCGCATTGCGTCTCGGCTTCAGGGCCCTTTTGCTGCGCGCTTTTATAAACGATACTCCTTAGCATAAGGCCCTCATGTCATGTTTATTGCAAGCAGTAACATATTCAGATATTCTATGTTTAAGTCTTAAATTCTATTATTCTTTTTGTCTAGAACTTTTAGCATTTTCATTTCAAGGGTCTTGTTTATCTAGTGTGAGGGTAAAGAAACTGATATCAAATGACACTTAATCTCTTGCGTTGCTATTATCTTCTTTTTTGGCAGAGAAAAGAAGATAGAGACTATGTTCTTTATGGTGGAGCTCCACCTGGTCCAGATGCGGAACCTAATGAATTTGATGAAGTCGAAGAAGCTGAAGATGATGAAGATGATGACGAGCAGAAGACATCAGTTTCTGGTACGTGCAGAATTGTGTATTTGTTGAAAATTGAAAATAATCAAGATCCGCTTCTTGATAACATAAGATGTATATGACATCAGCCATCCTTTTTGGTGATTAGAGGGTGTTTGGGATTGCTTATCTTGTCTGCTTATAAATAAGTATTTCCAAAAATAGTGTAATTTGGGTTTGCTCATCTCACATTTATCTTAAATTAATTTCTGAGAACGTTAGGGTTTTTAAGGTTTTTTAGGAGTACGAGGGTAAAAAACCTATTTATCCCAAAACAAGCAGGTAAGCAGGCCTTTATCGGATTATTGAAAACTGCTTATTTTACCTCAAAATAAGTATATAAGTAGTAGCATGCTGGATGATCCAAAACTTCAAACTGCTTATCTGCTTAAAAAGTTCAGTTAAGTAGAAAACACAAGCAATCCCAAACACCCTCTTAGAGGGAAAGAAGAATCATATTTTGTTTGACTAGTAGGCAATTACATTATATGCCCTTCAAAAAGGCAATTCAGCTCCAATCTTGATGGGGCAGGCGGCAAAGGGACTATTTGCAAAATAGTTAATTCTTACTTCCTTCTGCTTCATTTTATAGGGAACGTCGTCTCTATGATATCCCAACTCAGATCTTTGACGTTTTGGTAGTTAGGAACAAGATAGTCATTTTGTAATGGTCTTTCAACTTTATCTGACTTCTCATCTTTTGACCACAGGAACAAAAGTGTACGCTAATGGTAGTGTCAAGGTCATGGTGACAACAAGTGAGATCTCTCGTGAAGACGACACTTTGGATGTAAACAAGAGGGTTGACGAAGTACCCAAATCGAACTCAGGACCCGAAAAGAAGCAAAATTTGCCAGTGATCAAGAAGAAGCCATTCAAGAAAGTTGAGAAAAGAAGATCACGGCCAAAGACTCTAACCAAAAGAGATAAAAGAATGGGTAAGAAAGTCGACAAAAGGCGCTAGTAGTTTGAATACTTGTCAAATTTTCAGAAACTCTCATTTGTAACCCTGCTCGCACCCCCCCCCGGCCACACCCTACGCTCGCGCGTCCACTTATTTGCAACACTCTCACGTTTATCGCTCCCTCGACTTCCCCTTTGCATCTCATCTTCCCTCATAGGGACGTCGTCGCACTCTCTATGATATCCAAAATCTCAGATCTTTGACGTGCTTAGTAGTTAGGTACTAGTCATTTTGTAATGGTTCTATTCAACTTTATCTGATTTATCTTTTGAACCAACGGAAAACAAAAGTTGTAAGCTATGGTAGTGTCAAGGTCATGGTGACAACAAGTGAGATCTCTCGTGAAGACGACACTTTGGATGTAAACAAGAGGGTTGACGAAGTACCCAAATCGAACTCAGGACCCGAAAAGAAGCAAAATTTGCCAGTGATCAAGAAGAAGCCATTCAAGAAAGTTGAGAAAAGAAGATCACGGCCAAAGACTCTAACCAAAAGAGATAAAAGAATGGGTAAGAAAGTCGACAAAAGGCGCTAGTAGTTTGAATACTTGTCAAATTTTCAGAAACTCTCATTTGTAACCCTGAAATGGTCAAATTGTTTTTAAGTGTTATGCAGATTACATCTATTTATTCATGTTACACAAGATGTGGATTCCTTTGCAATTGCTTTAATGCTAGATTGATGTCATTTTGTGCAATATCGCTCTGTTTGTTCATTGAAAGTTAAGCCCAGATTTTTGTTTTTTAAAACATGTGACAATAAATTCGAAAAGGGTAATTCCCATTTTATCCATATATGTCACCTAACACAATGTACAACACTACATCTACTTACCCATATTAGTATTTGAAGCCAGTCTTTTAAGGTTGGCTTTTTTGCCTCATGTCAAATTTATGATAATGGACTAGAAAAGGGGTTGCTTTTTTGGTAGTGTGTTGTTGTATGGGTGTGTCCTTTGTGCATCAATGATAGTACTTAGCAATATATCTTAGAGTGCAAAAAGCGAGAAAAGGTCAATGGACGATAACCAGCGCACAAGTAGATAAGCCAAACTGATGGGTCCAGATGGATACACTGAATGTGTGCTTATAGTTTAGACTTTAGAGTATTAGACATTTAAGTCCTTCAATTTTAATACTACTCAAGTTGAAGTAATATTCTTGGCCAAGTAGATCAAGTTGTTAGGCAGTCTTTTTAACTTGCTTATGATAATAAAACTATTAGAGGAGAGTTATATTGGATACCAAAAAAAGGTTGGATACTAGGGGACTCATCCACATCATCCATCTAAAAAGAAATCAATGGTTGTGATTAAAAGCATTTAATTATTTCACCTATTTTTTAAAATTTAAATATCTCATAAACCGTTAATCGTTAAGCAAAAAAAAATATACCATCACGACGAGCATTTAATTATCTTTCTATAGATATCCACTTTGATATACTTTCGACAAAAAAAAAATTTACGTTTTTTTCACGTCTTTTTCATCTTTTTTCCACGTTTTTTTCAGATTTTTTCAGATTTTTCACATTTTTCACTTTTTTTTTTACGTTTTTCACCTTTTTTTTTACATTTTTCACGTTTTTTAGTGAAAAAGTTTTTTTTTCGTTTTTTCTGTTTTTCACGTTTTTTTCTCGTTTTTTTTCCGTTGTTGAAATTTGCATTAAAAATCATATATGATATAACACTAATATCATATATGATTTAACACTAACATCATATATGATTTAACAGTAAATCTAAATATCATATATGATTCTCATGCAAGTTTCAACGAGAAAAAGTCGAAAAAAATGTGAAAAAACATGAAAAAAAAGAATTTTTTTTTTTTGTCGAAAATATATCAAAGTGAGACAACGTGAAAAAAACATGGAAAAAAGGTGAAAAAGTGAAAAAACCGTGAAAAAAATGTGAAAAAACCGTGAAAAAAATGTGACAAAAACTTGAATTTTTTTTTTGCCGAAATTATATCAAAGTGGATATCTATAGAAAGATAATTAAATGCTCGTCGTGATGGTATATTTTTTTTCGCTTGACGATTAACGGTTTGAGAGATATTAAGATTTGAAAAAAAAGGTTGAAAATAATTTTGGGTTTAATCTTATCCATTAAATTAAGATGAAGATGAAGGATGTAGATTGATCCCCTAGTATCCACAAAAAACTTTGTATTCAAATGAACCTAAATCTAAAACTAAAGTACTAAACTAACCGTTCTAAAATTGTTTAATAAATTCTAAACAAACTCAAATATCAAAACTAATAGGACAAGTCACATAAATTATCAAATTATCAAATTTACCAAACAACCCTTAAAGACTAAATCACTTTTCTAACATACATGTTCTCAGAGGCGGACCTATGCTTTGCATAGATGGTGCTCGGGAACTACTTTGGACGACAAAATCTTTTATAAACGATGTAGAATTTTTTTAAAAACCACCTTAAAAATTATTTAAGAATTAATTTAGAAAAAAACTCACTTATAGTTGTAATATAAAATATTTTTATCCCAAAACCTAATTAGTCCTAAGAAACTAACCCATGTAATAATACATAATTAACTTTTTGAAAAAAAGCATAAAAGATAAAAGAAAGAGAGAATTGCAAAAATTGTCCTTGTGGTTTGGCCAAATTGCACGTTTGGTCCGCGTGGTATCGAAATTGCAAAAATCGTCCTTGTGGGAAACCTTGAATCCGTTTTAGTCCTTTGTCAAATTGAAATGACTACAATACCCTCGTCCTCTTTCACCTTTGACTCCTTTACAATGAGGGTATTTTAGTCATTTAGTTTGACAAAGGATTAAAACGGATTCCAAGGTTTTCCGCAAGGACGATTTTTGCAATTTCGATACCAAGCGGACAAAACGTGCAATTTGACCAAACCACAAAGACGATTTTTGTAATTCTCTCTAAAACAATGTGTAGAGAAAACTACATTTTTGGTCCTTATGGTTTACCGGGTGTAACACTTTTGGTC
>BQNB010087618.1:0-27877 GCA_026074375.1 Tanacetum coccineum | reverse complement strand
ATAGAGTCCATAGCCTTCTTTGATTTTAGGCCATTCCGGGAAGACAAATGTCATAACCGCAGAGAAAATCAGTGTTTAACTTGTATCTTTTGGGTGCACTATTTCAATCGCATGATGGAAAAGACATCTTGTCATTAGTCAGTATGCATCATTTGAGTCCCCAGGGGGAAGTGTTGGGGTATAATTATTTAAAACATGAGAAAAGTTTGTCTAATTCAATTAATGTTTTACCTGACCGGTCAATCTCTAAGCTTATTCTTAAAATGAGTAGAAATATTTGATAAAAGAGGTACACATAGGTATGATGATTCCTTTAGATTGTCAGTATCCTGTAGGAAGAAATGTCTTCTTCCAAGACTTAGTTGACTTTGGTGTTACAATTTATATCATAACTATCCTGAAGAGAGAAATGCGCTCATCCGGGACTTAATTGACTTTGGTGTTGCGGTATCAAGTTCTTGAAAGGGTTAATTGTGTACTTCGGATATCTGGGCTTTATACATTAAGACTGCTTGATGCGGCTTGCAAGAAAGTTCTGAATCTACTCAAGAAAGGATTGCTGGTTTAGGGGGAAGCTAAGACAACATCAACACCGACATCACCAACCACACAAGCTCAAGTTACATATGTATCTGAATCTGTTTCATACTCGAAGTTTGAAGCAAAGACTTTTGTAACTTGGAAAGAAAGTTAAAGCCATGTCGAAGAGTGCTTGGACAGAGAAAGATCTGATTGACGACTTCTTAAAAGAAAGAAGGTTAATGAGGAGCTTAGAAAAGTTCGTTTGTAACATCCGAGAATTTTCGAATTTTTAAATGACGATTTAAATCGTTGACTTTTAGGATCTGGCTTGACTTATAAGAACGACCATCTAAATCACGTTTTCACGACTTGGACTCTAAAGCAATTCGATGTGAAACGACATTTCTGACAACTTTTTAGTTTTGCCCGAGACCTGGAAACGAGCCGAAAAGGGCTAAAACAGCACCGCAAACATTTTTCGAACAATATACAACGCGGACACACAAAAACAATTAAATTGTTTTTAATTATCAGTATTTATTTAATAAAAATATTAAATAAATTAGTCATCATTTTAATTAAAAGCGTTGCGGATAACGCGAATACTCGAGTTGAAATCCAATTTTATTTCGGACAAGACGAAACCGGTTCACAAAATGAATAACAGATATTTTATTAAATATTATAAAATATTTATGAAATATTATCAAGCGAATACTCATTTTTATCAGAAAAATGATTTGGAGAACAATGGCGCAAGTTTCGAGAGTTGAATCATCCGTTAAGTCGCTCAAATGAGTCCCGAACCGCTTTTATCAAAAAGTATATGAAGAAGTTACAGTTTTTACCCCCAACTTATCTATACTTGTCACAATGATTATAAAGTTTTATTATATATATAAAACTTTATACATTTTTTTCTCATTTTCATATAAAAACACACACACACTTTTTATAATTCTCTCTCCCTCTCTCCACCCTCCCCACCGTTATAAACACTCTCTCCCTCCTCCCATTATCCGGCCACCACCTCCACCGCCGGCCACCACCGGATTCCGGCCACCACCATGCCGCCGCCGCCGGAAAACTTTTCCGGTGGGCATTTCCGGCCAAGACCAAAATCACTCCCCATCACCGGATCTATCCAACCCCCATAACCACTCGCCCTCACTCGCGCTGCCGCCACCCGTACCACCACCACAGCCGCCACCACGGTCACACCACCACCATCACAGCCACGCACCGCCAAGGGTGCGGTTGCTTGTTATAAACATCAACAAGGGTGCGTCGGGCTTGTTACCACCGTAAGGGTGCATGTGGTTTTAATTAAAAACCATAAGGGTGCGGTTGGTTGAGGGTTTCGCAGCGGGGGTGTTTGTTCGTGGTGGTTCTCCCCACCGTAGGGTGCGTTTGGGGTGGCAGCCACCACCGAAGGTGTTTGTTCGGTTTGTAAAAGTAAACCGAAGAGGGTGTTCGATTTCATTATAACACCAAGGGGTGTTTGTTTCTGGTTCTCAACAGCCGGGTGCGTTTGGCTGTCGTCCACAGCCAAAGGAGGGGGTGTCGGGTTGGTGGTACGCACCAAGGGTGCGTCGAGTTGTGGGTTAACAGCCGCGGGGGCTGTGTTTGTTTCGGTAGTAAAACACCACCCCAAAGGGGGGTGTTTGTTTGTTCGGTTTATTATAAAACACGAGGGTCCGTTTGGTTTCGGTGGTCAGCCACCCACGTAGGGTGTATGTGGCTGTTAGACAGCCACGGGGTGTTTGTTTTTGGGTGGCAGCCACCAAGGGGTGCGTTGGTTGGGGCTGTCACCGCACAAGGGGGGCGTTTGGTATTATGGCAGCCCAACAGGGGTGCGTTTGGCTTTCACACCCGCAGCAAGGGCTGCGTTTGGCTTGTACTTCCATCAAAGAGGGTGCGTTTGTTTAATGAAACCACGCACAAAGGGTGCGTTTGGCTTAACAGCCCACCCACAAGGGGTGCATTTGGCTGTGTAAATGTGACTAAAACAAAAAGGGTGCGTTTGTATAGTGGCCGCAAGTAGGGGCGTTTGGCTTAGCAGTTGTCGCACTAAGAGCGGTTTGGTGTGCAATTTACCGAAGTAGTGTGTTTGGGTAAAAATACTTAACAATAAAAATATTTTAAAATTTTATGAATATAAAATTTTAACGAGATTTATAAAGTATAAATCGGAACAAAAGGGTGGTTAATGGTTATATAAATACAATATTTATTATTTTGTGAGTTTCGATATAATAACGTGAATATATATGTCATATCTGAAAAACGCGGGAGTTGGAAAAATGGAAACGTGAATACTTGCAACATATATATTATATCTAGAAAACGTGAGTGTTTGAAATATTAACACGTTAACAATTGCAACATATATTGAATATAGGAAATGTCGAGTTTTGCGAAAATGGAAACGTTAAGTAAAATCGGAGAATTCATGAAATGAAATTTTAATATAATTTTTCTATATTTACGATCACTAAAACTCTATATTTTAGAGAACCGATAAAAGAATTTATATATGTTCTAAGATATATTAAATGGTATTATACAATAACCTGGACAACGAACGAAAAACTATACTTTTACATTTGATAACCATATTAAGACTGCTAGCCGAGTCATTAGCGGGACGGCGGTTGACCGACGAGGGACGGAGAGAATAGTGAAACACTGATGTGATGAAGAATAAGGGATGATTACGGAGGAGAGGTATGGTGTAGAGCTAGCTATAGAAGGTAACACCATAACTAATTGAAAAAGTTTTAGCAGGAGACAGCGGTGGCTTTGTGTGAGTAGTTAAATCACTAAGACTGTTTAAAAGGTGACGTGTCTGGTATAGCTGGACGCATCTGCACGCGGTTATTTTCACAGTAATTACAGTCATGTATTGGATGAGAGACTATAAAGATCTGGGTAGCGAGACTTAGTATTATCAGGGCTAGTTAATTATTTACTCTCACTTTTTATATAATACTTGCAAAGTATTATACAGTTCACATTAATCCTTGAGTTGTCTGTCTTTATTATATAATTCGCGGTACGAGTTATACAATGGTTTATTTTTCATATGTAATATATATAGAATATATATTACACACTTTGGGTATATTTTCAATTTATTTATTTAACCAACCACCAAACCATTACAACGTTAAATCTAAATCTTTATCAACGCGTCGCGTTGACATAACAATTCACCGGGAAACCCAAACACATTATCCTAGGCTAGTGGGACTTAGCCGTTAAGTTAAGCTGCATCTTCTCGGTCAGGCAGCTTCGTCTTCCGTTCGTGTTGTGCATATTAGATGCCTATCTCTCAATCGTTCCTCATCATCAATGTGAGTTTCATAGCCCCACTTTTACTCGTTTTGGATAAATGTTTTATATATTTGGGGTGAGAACATGCTTGTTACAAATTCAATTACGTGTTCGATTTAAACACGATACGTGCTCATTTACAACTCGTTTGCATACATGTTTACAAAGGCATTTACATGGTTGATTACCTGTTTGGTTTATATACTCATTTACACTTCTCGCGAGGAGATACAATACCTGGTTTAGTTTTTAAACGTAAACACATACTATATGTTATGATTAGGATTTAGCTTCCGTTGTAAGTTACAAAGTAATTCAATGCTGAGGTGTCCAGGTGGGGACACCCGTGTAGCACAGTCAATAATTCATGCTGAGGGTGTCCAGGTGGGGACATCCGGTGTAGGCACACGTCAAGTAATTCAGTGCTGAGGGTGTCCAGGTGGGGACATCCGGTGTAAGCACATGGCCATTGTTTATGTTAGCGCCTTAGTTTCATGAACTTGGAGTAATCGTAATCATGGGGTTATACACACGTGAATATTTGCTGTGCCTTGAATAAAGTGGCAATACTTACTTGGAATATTTCGTGATAGTCTTTAATTATCATGCATACTCTGGTATAATCGCGGTCAAACTTTCATACGTACATTTTTGTGACTATTTGGGGATTTTAAATGGTCATGCATATTTTTATAACTCTTTGAATTGTGATATTCATACATACATTTTGGGGGAACATACAAGGGTTGAAACGATCATGCAGGCTTTACAACGGTTTGATTTCTAAAGATCACACAATTATTTTGGAAGGACATTTAAGGATTTAAATGGTCATACACATGTTGGAAACCTTTGGTTTATCATTTATACTTAAACAAACCTATGAACTCACCAACTTTATGTTTACGTTTTTAAGCATGTTTTTCTTAAATTAGGGTTTATAAGGTTATTTAATATATTACAAGAGAAAGTAATATAAATAACTTGTTAATCTTTGGCAAATGGAAAATATATGGACTAATGGACATTAATATAAGTATCACATATGTTACATATAGTTATTAGGGTTTCTATAATAAACTACTAGTTGAAAAATACATAAAATAAGCTTTTTATAAAAAGTATACACTTGGATAATAAAGGGGTGTATAATTTCGACACTTAGACAGTAGGTTTTGACATTATATAAAAATAATACGTCTCATGACGATTCCAAAATGATAAGAAACTCGAAAAACCGATTTATAACGAAAAAGATACGTTAATTACGAGTTTACGACGATAAATACTTTTATAAAACTATTTTTATAAAATTTACTATTCATTACAGAAAGTTATGTTTTTAAAACATCTAATATATGATATAACTTTTAATTACGAGATCATACTCGAAAGAATCGATAAAAACGGAACTATAACGAACAAACTACGACGTTTACGATAATTAAAGTTTATAAAAGTAATTTTATAAACTATGAACAGTAAAAAGTACTATTCATCAGTGGACTCACCTTATAAAATATAATACATCTTGTCAATAACATAGACGCACTCGATAAGGAATCACTCAAAATCGGATTCAAACGGATAAGTATATTACGATAGAGTTTACGCAAGTAAAACCTAAATACTACTAAATAGCTTGTTTTTAACTAAAAACACTATTCATCACAGAATATCAAAAACTTGAAAATGTAATATTTTGATCACTCGTTTTACTACGAAGACGTGGACGTAAGAACGCGAGCAATGGACTTAAAACCCAAAACTAGTCATTTTTTACTAAAAGTTTATTTAAATAAACGTTTTTCCACTTTATAAATATTAATTATCACAAACGAATTAGTCGATGATTATGTATATAGAATATTATGTGTTATCAGAGGCAATAATACAAGGGTGGTTCCTAATGAGGCCTCTTCGATGGCGTAATGACTAGTTGTTAGACTTACGATATTAAAGTATTTTGATCACTCGTCTTACTATGAAGACGTGGACGTAAGAAACGCGAGCAACGGACTTAAAATGACAAAACTAGGTCATTTTTACAAAAGGGTTATTTATAAACGTTTTAACTTTATAAATATTATTTCACTAAAACGATTAGTCGGTGATTATGTTATATAGAATATTAAATGATTATCAAAGTACTATAATACTAGGGAGTTTCATAATGAGGCCTCTTCGGATGGCGTATTGACGAGTTGTTGGATTTACGATTTAAAGTGTCCAAACTCCTCGTACGTCATGTCATGACCTCTTAAATTATAATAGCCCGAACGATAGTACGATGTAACTATTATAGGGTTATATAATGTTATTAATATAAGTACTCGGTACTTATACGACCTATATTGAATTAGGTTGCATTCGGGAATAATCGTGAAGCATTCCCACACTTGATATATATTATCAGATCACTCACTTAAGGTGAGTTCATAGCCCCTCATTTTACATAATTTGTTTTATAAGTTTTGGGGGAGAACATGCTTGTTTACAAATGCATTTACATGGTTGATTTCAAATTGGTTTACATACTTATTTGCATAGCTCGCTATGGGTTATATTACTTGACTTCATTTTTGGTCACAAATATATATACTTTACTTTTGAAATGATTACGGATTAGCTTAGGTTGCATGAACTGTAAATCACTTGGAGGGTGAGCGCGAATGTTATAAAATAGATCTATTTGGGATTGACTATCCCCAACGAAATAGCATGTCCGAATCTGTGGATGTTCGTGGTTAGAACATCATTCGGGCTGAGTAGCAATATATAACGAACAATACTGTCGAGCTCCAGTGTCCATGAGCTAGTGTAAATGTATTCTGGTATTTGAGATTGGTTTCATATGTTTTGAACAACACGGGAAGTTTGCGGTCCTGCATAATTATAAATCATAAACCTATGAATTCCCCAACATTTTTGATGATCGTTTTAAGTCAAAGTTTCATGAGGTCAATAGGCATGAGTTGCCAAGGATGCATAGGGTTACGTTTTGGTTTCACGCTTGAAGACTTTTATATCATATTATGGGAATCAATGTCAACTTGTAATATTAAATAAAAAAACAAGGAACAAGTGAAGCTATAAGCTTTTGTAATATGTCTTTTAATTAAATATAATGTATCAATTTAAATGACTTTTTGTGTCGTTCTTATATATATCTTGTGCTGTTGATCTTGAAGTAACACGCCCCGGATCCTTATTCCACTGCGACCTAATTTGGGGGTGTTACAACCTGCACACCAATAGTTTGAAACAAGTATCCATGATGAACAAGCGGAAGAAGAGGTCCATCATCTGGTTTCAACAACCTAAACGACTACCTTCTCCTGATCATGCATGGAACAAGTCTGTACCTGCCGTTCATGAATCTGTTCAACCTTGGCTAAGCAATCTGGCAAGAAGACAAGACCCTCGAGAGTCATTCGATGAGCTAACAGACACTACATTTGACTTCTCCGCTTTTGTGATGAACCGGCTAAATGTTAAAACACTAACACCTGAATTGTTAGCAGGTCCAACATTTGAGCTGATGAAAGGAACATGCAAGAGCTTGACTGAACTTGAATACTTTTGTGAAGAAGTCTACAAAGCCACAACAGAAAAATTAGACTGGATCAACCCCGAAGGCCGCCAATATCCTCATGATCTGCGAAAACCACTACCGTTGGTTCCAAATTCTCAAGGTCGCCATGTCATACCGTTTCATCACTTCATCAATAACGACCTTGAGTACCTACGTGGTGGTGAGTCAAGCTACAAGTACTCTACTTCAGTTACGAAGACCAAGGCTGCAGATTACGGGCATATTAAATGGATAGAAGACTTAGTGCCCAACTCAATGTGGAGTCAAGTGATAGTCAACTACGACAAATTCGCTCTCTGGGGAATCTCACATTGGGGCAAAAAGCGAAGACAGTTCTATGTGCAACAGGCGACCAACAAGGGACTCAGCTCGAGACGCTACTTAAAGAGAAGAATGATTTACTGTCTACAAAGGTTGGAAAATAGTCGAATGTCAAAACTATAAGCCATCTTGACTGGATTTACTGTACGTAGGATGACGACATTCTTTACAAGTTTCAAAGAAGGCGATTTCCACATGACTTCGGATCCAGAGACATTGAAGAACATTTCACTCTTCTCGTGCAAGGAAAGGTAACAAATCTCAACGTTGAAGAACGTATTTGCTTATAATGTCCTCCTTAAGAAATGTTCACAAGAAGTGTTTGTCATCCCCAAAGGCGTTGGTGGAATACCTATGCATGAGTGGGTTTGAAGTGACGATGCGAGCGTCGGCAAAGAAACTCCAACTCACAAAGCCTGACACGTACAGATCAAACGATTATGGTGGGTCGTGCGGATGCGCGTGCTGCGAGCGCTTACACACCATACTCCATTCCCAAAGGATCCTCATGAAAATGTCGAAGACAATAAGAATGACTCCGATCCCAGAGGATTCATCTATGAGAACAAAGACAAGAAGAACAGATTGATGCGCATTGATGAACTACACAAGTTTAGCGATGGTACTCTCGATGATGTTCAGACTGCTCTAAATGATCACCTCAAGGGAATCAGAATGGAGTATCTACCTCAGACTTTTTGGAGCCATCGTGACAAAGCAAATGCAACAGCTATGATTCAGGCAATTAACAAAAGATTAAAGACAAGGAGGATCATGCGGAGCTTGGAGAGATTTATTGGTGGAAGACCATACGAGGGTAACTTACGGCTGCTTCAAAGGACCATATGATTTATCATATGTTGTTCTCATCTTATAAGGTCAATCCTTGTAGATAATTTTATCTTGTGAATATATTAATAACTAGTGTAGATTTTTTGGTGAAAAATAAGATGTGCTCGAGTACAAATTTTACAAGAATTTCTTAGTAAATTCAAAATCTTTCAAATAATTGTACTCGGCACCATCTTATAAACCCTCAAAAGTTGAGGGGGAGCAATAATATGTTCCATTCTGCTAGAATACATCATTTTGTCCTCGAACGGTTAATCAATTGATATCCAAAATATCAAGGGATTAACATTTTGGATAAGGGGAGAAAATGTGATTAATCTGGACTTAATGTATATTAACAGAAGTAATAAATTAAAATGGACTCGATGCACTCCACACTTAGCATGTACTACGATTACGATGCACATGTTAAGGGGGAGATTTTAGTGATGATTAAAAACATTCAAAGTGTAAACCTTTTGATATTTATATCAAACACTTTGAATGAATTTTTCAATGATTTTGGTTTGTAATGGTGATGGAATACCCTAAAAGACCGACCATGTACTTAATTTTATGGAGTTATAAGGTGGTTAGGTATAGGTATTCAAATCCCATGATCCAGCCAGAACCGGAGGGATCTACCCAGGGATATCCACTAGTTAGTGTAGAAGTCCTTAGGTATGATTAAAAAGGAGAAAAAGTGAGAATCGGGAATAATGCCGACTGAGATGGAGCTAACACTGGAACAAACCCAACAAGGTGTTAGTTATGAAGTCTCGGTAAGCATTGAAGGGGTTGAAGAATGAAAAAGAAATGTAAGGATAAAGGGTGAAAAGAAAGAAGCCCTCCATACACTTAGGCAGAAACCGGGTCAATACATATGCTGTCAGAAACACTTAGGTGTTGTCTGACATTGAAGACAGTCATGGACCCAGTGACGCTATGCACAAACCCCTCCCAGCCACTCAAAGTCGGAAAGACTTTGTTTCAAAACTCACGGAGATACACTCATTTCTATTGACTTTCTCACTCCGAGTTAGTTGATATTGAAAAGGTGGCACTCAGCTCCAGCCTCCGATCACTAAAATTAAAAGTGCACTATTGAGTCTAGAGCCAAAAGAGATCATCCATTAATCTCATTAGGACACTTGTCATAATTTAGCTTGTTATCTCACACAATGTGAATATCAAGTAATATCATTAGAGTCCTACGCAAGATCCTTGTGATTTTGCCAGAACATCCGAGTGATACTTAGGTATTCACAATGAAGATGGAAATCCTGCTTGAGCCAACATCAAACAAGCTCATGGTAGGTGACTTGTGCGATTCTTATGAATCAAGCTTGTGACAACTGGAAAGCAACAATGGTGCGATTCTTTATGAATCAAACTTGTTCCAGGTTATGGATCAACGGTTAAAGAATTTTGAATTGCTTAAAACTCTCGATGTGTCACAAAACCACTTTAGCAAGTGACACGTCGATTGATTTTCAAATCGATTTTCTATATCAATCGGTGAGATAGTAACTCACTGGTTCACTCTTATCGTGTTGTCTGCTTTGAGACGTTTCGATAATGAGAACATGCTGAGTACGATGAATCTAATACTTATGTGTTAGAAAGATTCAATATAGAGCTGGAATCATGTCAAGAAGATTCTTACTTAAATTGAATCTTTCTGATCACTGGTCGATCCTCACTGGATTTGAAGGTACTCCAACCAAACCTAGGGCGGAATGACAAAGCATATTAGTCACCCCTGCGTTATTGCTAACTGGTTTTATGCAGAGGCTATTTATAGATGGTGTGGAGGTTCCTGGCGATTTCAGCTGACTCATCATGGGATTCCATAGCCACATGCTCATAACCGATTGACAAAACATTAGGACTTTATGAAAAAGCCACATACAATTTCAAGACTATTCCGATACTCTGATTATCCGAACGTCGTTCTCAAAGTGTAGAAGTTTTATAGTTCAACGAATCTCAAGAATCGAAGTACGCATTAAAGCTATTCCAAGTCAACAATCAAGAATGTTGTGCATGTCGGTCCAGAAGTCACAAGTTATCATAAACTGGCAAGATTCATTAAGATAGCGACGGAGATTATGCTTGGTTGATGATCTCAAGATGCTCAAGATTACAATGTCAAATACAACTTCAAGGATCAAGAATCAATTCCAGTAAAGAATTTAATGTTCACACAACATACTCATAGGAGTATGGTCAAAAGGACGAGCTAGGACTAAAGATAAAGATAGTTGTAGGCTTAAATTTTAAGTAAAATGGACGTTTTTGGAGTTGACCTCCTTAGGGGGAGATTGTTGGAAACACAAAAAGTGTCGATCAATTCCATGTTGTAACCAGGTTTAGCTCGTCAGTTTGTGTAATGATTCGATTAGTAATTCTGTCATGACCAAGGACATATGGGAAGCCTTTTCATAGCCTATGGGCCGGCCTATAGGACCTATATAAGCCCTCTCCTAGCCTTGGAGAGGGGTTGGTTGTTTTATTTTCCATTTTTCATCTAATAACATCATCATCCATTCCATCTACGTTCTCTCTCTAAACATTACAACCATCTCAGCTTGTTTGGTTGTTCATAAGATTACTTGAATTCTTCATTCTTTTATATAAAAATTGATAAAAAGTTCAAAAAGATTTTCTTTATTAAATTTTTAGAAAAGACAAAAAGATTTTTTTATACCAAATTTCATAGAAAATACAAAAAGAATTTTGGTTTCCATATTGGCTTGTGTACATATCAGTGCACAACCCGTGCTTTAAAAAAAAGAAAATGTACGCGTCAGTGTATTTATCTTTGAAAAAGAAGAGAAGTCTTCTTTGACTTGAGTCATTGATACATATTTTTTAAAAATTTTATGTGGTATTTAAAAATAAAATCAAGTTGTTTTAAAAGTAAATGATCTCAAGTTGATGAGTTACAATCGATTCGGATTTTAAAAATGTGGTACTTTAAATATAAAATCAATTTTAAAATGGTCTTCACTCGATGTTATTTTGTTTGAAAGAGTCCAAAAGAAATAAAGGACGAAGTGCAAAGAGGATCTCCCTCATTCGATTTTAACGAAGATTTGGTTATTTTTTTGAGGGGGGAGTAATACCGTTCAACTTTTTGACGAAAAGTTTTCAGAAAGTTAAGGACATGGTAAAGTGTTTACATTTCATCTTAACATATCCGTATTTTTACGTTTTTAGCTGTATGTTAAAAATGTTTCTCGGCATATGTTAAGGGGGAGTGTCTTTACAAGCTTGAAACTTTCAAGATCAAAATTCTCTTCTTCATATGATGTTAGTGAGAATGATGAAAAATAGAAAGAGAGATTTGTGAGAGAAAAATAAAAAGAGAGAAATGAGAAATGAGAAATCGTGTACTTGACAAAATGAAAGTAATGCCACCGCATACAAAAAGTATGCAAGAAAAGAAATGCCACCACATACAAAAACAGACAGAGTGATTGTTCTACATTTTCTTGATATTATCAAAATCTTATGATACGATTTTAGATTTTCATCATGGTTTTTGATTGGTGGTTTTTTTTTACACTATATATATAATATATAATAAGATAAAATATATATAATCTAAAAATAACTATCAATGAAACCGAGAAGTAGTATAGAGTGTTCCCGGGTCGTTTATCCCCAACGAGGCTGGACTGGAGAATCGATACAGTCGAAGATTTGAGTTTGAAAGAAGGAATTGAATTGAGAGGGTGGAAAAGTCAAATTAAACAATAACGATTAAAAACGTTTAAGAAAATCCTAAAAATTACTAAATTAAGCTGAAAAACGGGAGCACGAATCCCGAACAAAGGGGGGGAAAACCTAAAATCTTTCAAAAATAACCCTACGAAGTAATTTTCACTTCTAAAACTACTCTACTGGACAAATAACGATAGGATGAAAAGACTAGACCGAAATACCGGAGTTGTTTGACCCAAATACACGAGCGTCAACACAAAAAAAACCGTATACCCTGGACCCGTTTTTAAAGATAAAAAAGTTGTTAAAATGATCTTACGATAAGTTTTAAATTTTTCTACAAACTATATGAAACAATAAAATTTTCTAAAAAAGAAAAATAATTTTTTTGATAATTTTTTTGTATGTTTTTATGAATCTTTTAAAATTTTAAAACTAAATTAAAATTATAAAAATTAGTAAATGATTACCGAAAATCTGAAATGTTTACTAAAAATAATAGACACCTCATAACAATCCTAGGAAAAATAAGAAACAAATTTGTTAAGAAATAAGCCCCGGAAATAAAGCTGTTACGGCTTATAAGCTATAAGGCCTAAAAAGAGTTATAAGTACAAAGCCCTTTGAGTCTTTAACGAAAAAGACCCAAGGGCGCAGCGGTATGAGTGTGTAAAAAGGGGGACTGTATCGAGAGGTCTCGGGTTCGAGTCTTGCTCACCCGGACCTCTTGTCTTTCCCTCTTTTTTTTTTTCGAAAACTTCAAAAAGCAAAGTTGTTAAGCTCGTGGGGCTTAACAACTTTGTCTACTACCACTTTTGCTGAAAAGTCCTGAATAAGCTTAAAAATAAGCTTAAATGTGACAGTTTGCTTAAAAGGCTTAAAAGCTAAATGTGCTAAGTCATTTTGGACATGTGGTCGTTTTAAGCTAAGACTTGGACTAACATAAGCTAAAAAGGACCTAAACTAATAAAAAAAGGCTAAGTTATGGCTAAATAGCTGTAAACCGACTTAATGACAGTAAGCCAATCGTTAAAAACTAAAAAGGACTTATCTTTTGGACAAATAAGCTAGGTAATGAGAGATAAGCAAACAAAACTATCTATTTTATCCTAATAAGCTACTAAGAATCAATTGAGCTTATTAAATAAGCTCAATAAGCCAGAAAAGAAAAATAAGCAATCCTACACCTAGGCTTGAACAAAACAGTGAAAGGCAAGTTTGAGGCTTAAAATTAAGCCATCAAATAAGCTCTTTAAGGTCTGGAACTTAGAGGGCTTATCAAGGGGCTTATAGACTCTTGAAATAAGCAAAAAACTTGGGCTTAAGAACACAAAAAGCTTAAGAAAAAGGGGCTTAAAATCTCCCCTTTACCCTAGGGGAGATTTAGGCTAAACTCAAGGGCTTATTTGACAGCTTATTTCAAGCTGTCAAATAAGCTCTAATTGAAAAGAAAAATGAAAACAGCTTAAGTACCCTAGCTTATGGACTTGTGCACAAATTTTGACATCCTAAAACTCATAAAAACTTGCTGATTTTTGATGGTGAAAAAGGTCTTTTGGATTTTTAAAACTGTTACTTGAAGACTTGGTGATTTTTGACTTACCAAAGTCAAAAGACCAAAAATGTTTGACAGCTTCTTTAAGACACACTAAAGACTCACTTTTAGAAACTCAAACTCAAACTCCAAGTGCTTATAAATATAAGCACTTGTGGCCCTTTTTTAAAAAGTCACAGTTTTGAAAATGGTTTTACAAAGCTTTGAAAAAACAATTTTGTAAACTTAAAAACTTTTAAAAAACAGATTAAGACAAGCTTAAAACTTTAGCTTAATCTATCTTAGCTACCTCACCCATGACACACACCTTTTGACCGTTTGGATGTGCTGACCCAATCACCCTCATTAATTTTTAAGATGTCACTTAAAAATCTATATAAACTAAAGTTTACTGGAGGATTTTTATAAGTCTTAGATATCCCTAACTTAAGCTATGCTAACACACTTAAATAAGTAAAAAGATGAACTAATAAGCACTTTGAAAATGGAAAATAAGCTCTGTGACAGTTTGAGCTATTTCTTGACTGGGTTTTTTAACTTTAATTGCATATCCATGGATGAAAGGCATAAACAAGCATGAATTAACATTAATTAGGTTATAACAACAGCAAGAGCTAAAAATAAGCTGAATAAGCTTATTGCTACAGTAAATAAGCATTTTGAATGAAAAAGTCCATTTATCCATTTGTTCAAAAATGGATTTTTTTGAAGCACTTATAAGCTTAAATACTACCCAGCTTTAATTAGCTGTCTAAGCTGAAAACCCAATAAGCCATCCATGTTTGCTTACTCATCCATGCCTTTTTTAATCCAACAGTACTGTCACCCTTTTTTGAATTTTTACTTAAAGTTTTGATGAAAAGTTTGCATGACAAATGGTGTATGATAGCTTATATGTATAAGCTTTAAATGATTTTGAGAACACTTGAAAATTAGAAAAAACTTCCAACTGAATCTTCATTAATATTGAATTGAATTACCAAGTACATAGTAAAAAGGTTTTAACTGAAAAGATACTTAGAAATTACTTGAAAACTAACTTCAAACTACATATAACTCACTCAGCCACAATGGCTTTTACAAGGCTTTTATATGAAAAATACGACTAGGCATTCTTCTCTTTGTCTTCTTGTCTTGTGTTTCTTTGTAGACACATAAAAGAGTTGTGCTTGTTGTGTGAGTGGTTCACAGCTTCAATCTTGGCCCTTCAATTTTGCCTTGGTACTTGTTTGGATCATCTTGGTCGTCGACATGAGCTTGGGAGGTGTGGGATTGCCAACTTGGCAATCTCAACAGTGGGAAAGATAGTGGAGTGGGGGATGATTATACATGGGGTGGTTAGGGTTGCAGGGTTAAAAGGGGGGTGGTAGAATGAACCCTTGTGAGTTATGATGAGTTGAAATTGGGCGCGGAAAAACAAAAGTTTTTAAAGGTTGGCGTGGTGAAGGGGCATGGGTTTTGGGGGATTGACAAGTTAGGTCCCTCTAGGTTATATGAGGCTTTGCAGTACACGTCCTTGGGTGTTAATGGGTTTGAAAACTTGGCAAGAACACCCCCTCAGGGTTATATAACACATTTCATCACAAGTCTTGTGTGTACAACTCTTATATCTCTTTGGCCAGTAAGTTTTGCCCCTTGTGGGTTTCTTTTCAATTGGCAGATTTGGACCTCTCTTATTTTCTCTTTAATTTCTTTTATAAATACACGTTAGGGTTTAAAAGTTCTCAGTCCCTCAAAACTTATATTTTCTTGATTTAGGCTTTGGGGTTACTTGGAGTTTTGACTTTGACTTTGACCAGTTGACTCTTTTGTTGACTCTTTGACTTGATGTGATTTTGGTGCTTCGATTTGGCTTTGTCTTTCTATAGTCCTTTTCCATTCCGAGTCCGGTTTGTCGTTTTGGCTGTTTTCCGTCATTTCTTAGATTCCGTTCCTGCACAATTCAATTACAAAACAAAACTTCCTCTATAGCGGATATTTGGCATTTTAAGTCGGGTTTTTTGGTTATTTAGCTCGTTTTTAAAGGTAAAAGGTATGTGTAATTAAGCACAAACCAAAATCCCCATACTAAGGTATTGCCGTGTCCTCAAGCAATGGTTATGAGGTAACATTTACGAAAAAAACTTAAGAATCTCAATCCCTGGACTAATAACTGAAAGTAGTAAGTGTTCGTCAAGGAAACTAAAAGATATCAAAAGCTTGACAGTCCTGTTTTCACCACTTTTTATTTTTTTTTGTCTATAACACTATCCCTAATATTTTTGGATTTTCCTTTTTCTTTTTCTCGACTTCCGTTTGACTTCCCTTTATTATCATTCAAATTGGGATCATAAGGAATGAGTACGACCATAGAATAATCTTGACGGATGTCCTGACGGATAAATTGATCGTCCACCGATTTTTACACTGTTCCAAACCAAGTCAATTAAACAAGATCATTTGTTAGAATTATAAGTCTAAATGCTAGCATCATACTTATGGACTTGTGAACTTTTAACTCCACATGTAATATATGATTTAAATGAGGGTACTCATTTCCAAATTAACCATAGTTCACTGTATTTCCATAGTCGTAATGCAATGATGAATCAAGACTCAAAGCAACAACTTATTAGGACCTTGTAACTTGATTTTAAGAACGAGTTTTTAAACTGTAGGACATTTTTGCAACATCTTCTTATTATAATCATAAGTTCTTAAAGCTAGGAATGCGTTGCTTAGTTTGAACACCTACTTAGGCCTCGCTCCCTAGTAGGATATCACAACCAACGACCGGTGTTCTTAGTTTGAAAACCCACCCCGTTGCTAGCGTAGTGGGAAATCACATCAACACCTTCTTCCTATTATGGCTAAGGATAAGTGTCTTAGTTTGAACCCTCACCTAGACCTCGCTTCCTGGTGAGATATCACAACACACCAAATCCCTAGAAGCAAAGATGTCTTAGTTTGAACCCCCACCTCGTGGTTAGCGGAGTGGGATATCACGACACATCTTTTCTTGCTCCTTTAATCAAAATGTCTATGCTTCATTGGCATAATTTCAATATTCGTGCATTTTTGCATTCATACTTCATTCATGCTTCTTTGGCATTTTAACTTTCGAATTACCAAGAACAGAAAAATCTTGTTTTAAAGAATAAAGTTACAAATTTGAAGCTTTTTCTGAAAACATTGATTGACTTAGTTGAATTGAATTGAGCACGTATGATTAGGTGGATTAGAAGCTGATGGGGAGAAAAAAGCCAAAAGTTACTCTTATAAGTTTTAGAAGAATCTTGCACTCAGCATCATAACTTATATTTATCTCTATCACTTCTTGTTCTTCACTTATTAATTCGAAGCCCATCGAATTCTGTGAAAGCTTAGCCTACATGCGGTAAGTTGTGGCAATATGCTACGGGCCAACACGCCCGATGAGTTCAAAAAATTATTATCCTTCTACCATTAGGAATGTCAAAAACTGGACAAAAACACTTATTTTATTTTTGAAAATTTTTAAAAATTTTCAATTTTTTTGGTATTTTTGCAAAAATTTGGTGGTAAAAACGGGATTGCGTGATAACAACGACTGCAGGCAAAAATCAAATCGAAGATCCCCCCCATACTAGAACTAAACATCGTCCTCGATGTTTCAAAGGGGTTCCTACGCAAATCTTTAAGCGGCGTTTATGAGTGTGCCAAAAGATAAAACGTTAGTCGATTAGATTTGGATATTGGATTCCCAAAATGAAGCTGAGGATGTGAAACTCTTGTGGATGAAGGGCAAAACTGCGAACACGAGAGTCTTCACAATCCGAGAAATCCTGGACATACAAAACACACAAAACACGGGTAATGGAAGAGGTAAGCCTCCTCACACAAAAACACTTATTCATTACTACATAATACTTCTACTGATAAGCATAGGGTGCCTCCCACGAAGCGCTTGTTTAAGGTCGCTATGCTTGACCCGTCCCCGAATTTATTGGTCCATAGGGAACGTCTGGAGATCCAGGACTACCTCGGTTGGTACGTCTCCTCCAAAGTAGTGCTTCAAACGATGACCATTCACTTTGAAATTTGGCCCGGAGTTTTGGGATAACTCGACAGTGCCATATGGAAAAACTTGGGTTACAGTGAATGGTCCACTCCAGCGGGTCTTAAGCTTGCCTGAGAAAATCTTTAATCTAGAGTTAAAGAGGAGGACTCGATCACCGACGTTGAAAACGCGATTTTTGATCTTGGAGTCATGGATTCTCTTTGTTTTCTCTTTATAGATCAAAGAGTTTTCATAGGCATGATCACGAAGTTCATTTAGCTCATTGAGTTGAACCTTCCGGTGATCGCCCGCTGTCATTAGGTACAAAGTTGGTATGCTAAGGGCCCAGTAATGCTTTTGTGTTCCAACACAATCGGTAGATAGACATGCCCTTCCCCGTAACACAAATTGTATGGAGTACACCCGATGGGTGTTTTGTAAGCTGTGCGGAAAGCCCAAAGTGCGTCATCTAATTTATCCGACCAAGAGGCATGATTTTCGCCCACGGTCCTTTCAAGAATCCTTTTCAAACCACGATTGGATACCTCAACTTGTCCACTTGTTTGTGGATGATACGCGGTGGAGAGACGATGAGTGACTCCGTATTTAAGCATGACCTTTGCAAATTGGTCATTGCAAAAATGGGTTCCGCGATCACTTATGATTGCACGAGGGGCACCGAATCTGGCGAAGAGAGATTTAAGAAATTTGCAAACAACTCGGGCATCGTTGGTGGGGAGCGCTTTCGCTTCAACCCATTTTGATAAATAATCAACGGCCACGAGTATATATTTGTTCCCTCTTGAAGACGGGAATGGCCCCATAAAATCAATAACCATAATGGTCAAAGATTTAGCAACTTGGATAAGTTTTGTGACATCACATCACGTTTGCAAAAATTTGCCTTACATTGACAAATTCACATCGGGTGACATAGGTCGTGGCAATCCCTTGTAGATCGTGGGCCAATAGAAACCTGAATCGAAGATCTTTTTAGCGGTGTAATTGGCACCGTAGTGTCCCCCGGTGGGTCCACTGTGGCAAGCTTTAAGAATGTCAAAAGCTTCTTGCCCCGAAACACAACGCCTAATTACTTGGTCAGCACAGATCTTAAATAGAAAGGGGTCGTCCCAAAAGTAGTGTTTGACGTCTTTGAAAAACTTTCTTTTCTGCTGAGACGACATCCCTTTAATCACAAAATTCCCCGCATGGTAGTTTGCAAAATCGGCAAACCACGGGGCATTATCATCACCACGAAAGGTAACCATCCCAAGTGTCTCGAGAGGAAATGTTTCTGTAATTTCCTTTTTCTCGAGTTCGCTTTGATGGGGATTTTCAAGTCTGGAAAGGTGGTCTGCGGCGAGATTTTCTGCTCCTTTTTTATCACGGATAACGACATCAAATTCTTGGAGCAGCAAAATCCACCGGAGCAATCTTGGCTTAGCATCCTGCTTAGCAAGCAAGTACTTGAGAGCCGAATGGTCCGTATACACTATGCTTTTGGACAAGACAAGATATAAAGGACAAGAAGGATTATCTATGCATGGTTCAAATGTATGTTGATGAGATCATTTGTGATCAACAAAAAAGTCTTGGTGTGATGAGTTAGAAGCCTGATGAAAAGCTAGATATCATATGAGGTTCTATAAAGAACTCACATTTTCTTAGGGTTTACAAGTCAAATAAGCAAAGTCAGGAATCTTCATATCTCAGACAAGATAGTTAGCTGAGATACTTCAAGAAATTTAGATCTTGTAAATGAAATACTACAATCACCCCGCGATGGAGACCAAAGAGGCATTACTCGAGTTGAGAAGCTGTTGATGTGGATGTGTCACTTAAAGACAGATCCATTGATATGTTTCTCTCATGTATTTAACTACCTTTAGGCCTGATATAATGTATGCAATATGTGTTTCTTCTAGTTTTTAGGTCACTCCCTCCTCTAGTTTCTTTGGTACAAGGGCTGGTTACTCCTTCTAAGACAACTGTCAACACTTCAGGGGATGAACAAGTTGAAGACATAAGCCCTACACATAGAAAGCAGCAAAACTCTCTCTAGGGTTCTTCTCAAAAGCCAAAGTCAATAGATTAAGGTAGAAGGTATAATAGAAGGAAAGAACCAAGGGAAAGAGGTTTGTCAATAGCTTAAATTTTTCAAGAAAGAAGTTAGTACTGTGCTGAAGGAGTTAATACTGCAGAAGGAGATAATACAGGCAGTATAAAGTTAGTAACTGTTTAAAACGTTGCAAGATTAGTAAACACGACAGTATAAACAAGTCCATGTCCTTCCCTTGATAAAGGCCAAAGAGAAGGAAAAGCTCATATGATCATTGAATAAGCTCCGTAATAAGACTCAGAGAACAAGCTTCTATAGGAGGAAGCTAGTCGAGCTAAATGCTATCAGCTTGGATACTTTATAAGAAATAAAGAAGATGCTAAACAAGCTCTCACTTGGATTCTCTCTAGCCAAAGAATTAGAGAAGAAGAAGAATTAAATGAGCCACAAAAGAAAAGAAGAGCTCAAGTCAATTTGAAGCCAACATTACACAGATGAAGATTGGGATCTTATTAGAGCAAAGATTGAAGCTAATGCAGAGTTGTAAAAGAGTATGCTAGGAAGTGACTTACAAGGAGAAGACTTTGCAAAGAAGATGGTTGATCTAGTAAATCAAAAGAAGAAACATTATGCAGAAGAAAGAGCAAGAGCCAAAAGAAATAAGCCTATGACCCAATCACAGCTGGGAACATATATAATGAATTACTTAAAGAATCAGGGGATATGGAAGCTATCTCAACTGAAAAATTTAAGTTTTGAAGAAGTAAAAGAAGAATTTGATAAGCTGGTGAAGCAGGTTGAATCTTTTGCACCTATAAACTTTGAAGCTACAAAAGACAGTCTGAAAAGATTTGGTAAAGAACTTTAAACAAAAACTTTAAAAAGACTAAAGAGTGATGAAGCAAAAGAGGATGAGTCTACCAAGAAGACTGGAAAGAGGAGGAAACAGATAGCTAGGAAAGGATTACATTCTGATAAAGCTGATGAGGATGAATCTGAAGATAGTAAAGATGATGATCCTATTTCAGGTACAAATATTTCCTATAATCCTGTTCCTGTGGCGATAAAACCCTTAAGTTAAAGCTACATATAAATCATCAAGCAGGGAGAAAAAGGAAGAGAGGAAACAGATAGCTAGGGATGAGGTCTACCAAGAAGACTGAAAGAGGATGAACAGATAGCTAGGAAAGGATTACATTCTGACAAAGCTGATGAGAGATTAAACAGAGAGATAGTAAAATATGATCCTATTTCAGGTTATATTATAAACCTATTAATCATGTTCCTGTTATGGCTAAAGGAACCCTTAAGTATAGCTACTTATAAATCATCAAACCCCCAGCTAAGGAGAGAAAGGTGTGTACCATATTGGGTTAGAGAAGGATGGAACTGTATAAGTGTACAATAAATTTTAGAGCTATGCTGAAGATTAAAAGATTTGTCATCACTACCTCTTGATGAGCTCATTGGGAATCTTAAAGTGTATGAAGTTGTAATGGAGAAGGATTCCGAAATCAGATGAAGAGTATGCAATGGCGGTTAGAGATTTTGAAAAGTTTTTCAAAAGAAGAGGAAGATTCGTGAGACAACCTCATGATGAGAAGAAATCCTTCTGAAGAAATCGCAACGACAAAAAGGGAAATGTGAAAGAAAATGCTATAGGTGTGGTGATCCAAATTATCTCGTTGGGGAATGCCCAAAACCACCAAGAAACAAAGATCAAAAAGATTTTGTTGGTGGTTCATGGAGCGATAGCGAAGAAGAGGGGGATGAAAAGAACAAGGAAGAAACTTGCCTCATGGCTCATGAAACTAACGAGGTACATTCTGACTCTTCCTATTATAATGATGATAACTCCTCGATTGATGATGATGAATTGGAAAATGGATGTAATAAACTTTGTGAAATTAGCCTTAAAATCATTAACAAAATCAATTTTTAGAAACTAAGAAAGGCCTTTTAGAAAATGAAATTTTTGAACTTAAAGAAAATATCAAAAGGCTTGAAAAAACAAAGCTATTGATATTGAGTGTGAGTCATGTCAAGAGTTTCGTTATGAAAATGAAAAAAAAAACAAAACTTTGTCATTGTAAGTAAGAAAAAGACACCAAGTGGTAGTGAAGTAGAACAAATCTAAAAACCTACTCCAAGAAATGAGTCAAGATAAAAAAACGCCTCAACCTAGAAGAAATAACTTCTCACAACCCAATAACGATTATAGACGAGTTCCTCCACCAAATTTCCATCAAACATCTTGGAACAACCAATACCAAGTACCTAACTGTGATCATTGGGGTACTTGTCCACCTTATCCATACATGAACCAAATGCCTTAAATGCATGAAATATACAATACTAACTTCTATTGACCCATGAGATATTGGGGACCAAATGTTTAAGTTGTTGTGTCATTCAAATAGGTTTGTTTGAAGATCAGTTTGGAGCTGGATGAGTGGATAAAAGATAGTGGTTGCTCAAAGCACATGACCTGTAACAAAAACCTCTTTTCTACATACAAGGCTTATGACGGAGGTAATGTCGTTTTTTTGTAGTAACTTGAAAGGGAAAATCATCAGGAAAGGTACAATTGATCACGACACTCTTACTATAAATAATGTTGATCACGTAGATAACTTGGCCTTTAATTTACTTAGCCTAAGAAAAATTTGTGATAAAAAA
Organism: Tanacetum coccineum; assembly: GCA_026074375.1. Taxonomy (NCBI): domain Eukaryota; kingdom Viridiplantae; phylum Streptophyta; class Magnoliopsida; order Asterales; family Asteraceae; genus Tanacetum; species Tanacetum coccineum. The sequence continues at coordinate 5,232 of BQNB010087618.1, read as the reverse complement.
TGCAAGGTTTATCACTTTTAGCTAATGATAATGACACTTAAACTATTAACATATTTTCTCAGTTGACCGTTATTCTATTTTTAATTAGTATTTCTCGTGAACTTTTGATACTTAATAGCATAAAATATGTGCAAGTTCACTTGAAGATAGTTCGGGGAAGAAACGCAAAAGGATGCAAATGTTTATATCAAAGGAAGCCCGCGTTTAATAAAGAGTACAAAATAATCTAAGACACAAGAAATGTGCGCTGATTTTTTCTAATTTGTACGGCGTACTTTGTCCACGACAGGAAAGTCAAAGCCTTCAATAGCCAATGTGCGTCGGTTTTTCTGTATTTGTGCATCGTATTTCCTCTGCATTTATGAAACTTTGGCACCAAGAAAATCGCGAAGTGCACCGCACATTTTTATAAGTGCGTTGTACTTTCTAGACTAGAAAGATGATAAGTTCTATATATTTACTGTAACACCCCCAAAAATCACAACGCAGCGGAATACCACTTGGGGTGCTACTTCATAATACACAGCGCTAGATACAAGAGAACGACCTCTAAATGTGTCATTTGTAAAACAATCTCGTTGATTTTCTGAAATCAAAATAATAGTTGTCCATAATTGCATCACATTGATATGCTTGAAGCGACACAACGAGATTTGATCTTTTGTAGAAATCCAATATGAAATCTTGTAAATTTAGGACTCCAATGCACATCAGATAATCCAACGCATTAATTCACCTCTGAGAAAAACATGCTTAAAACAGTCAACATAATAGTTGGTGGTTGTCATAGGTTTGTTTATATTATGAATAAAAAAACCAATGGTTGCCAAGTATATATGACCATTTAATTCCTTATATGTCATTTCAAATATATGTATGATTTTTAAATTATCAGTTGCAAATAATTGCCAGACCTTAAATCTCTAATAGTCGCAAAACGTATAACCTAGGACCACAAGATTTTCCCGTGATAAAGCAAACCGCAACTATCTCAAACATCATAAACTTCCCGTTGATGAAACAAACTAAATGCAAACATCAACGAAACCCTGCATTACGTTTTCCTAAGCTCATGACACTGATGGCTCGACGATATCTTTCTCGCAATAATATATATTGCAATTTCTGCCCGATTAGATGTATATCCACGGAAACTATCCCCAAATTCGACATGCTATAACGTTCGTTCCGGTGATAGCTAGTCACCCGAACGGGGAGGTCGTTTAAATAGATCTATTAATAACTTTCGCGCTCACATAATGTAATTCACACAAATACTCTATGCAATTTGAAAGTTCTTGATTTAAAGGGGCTCAACTTGGGTTATCGCTACTTAGGCAACACGTAATAAAATATAAAATTGATCCACTTGTGTCCATTTATAAAACGATGCATGTTTTCACCCCAAAAAATATTAAACATTTATCCATAACGAGTACAAGTGAGGCTATGTAACTTTCCATAATATCCTTAAAAACAATTACAATTGTTATAAGATTATCCAGTAAGTAAGAGTTTGTAGACAAGCATGAATTCCCTCAGCGGGTTTATAAACATTCAAAAGATTGAAAAGCGAGGTTATGAACTCACATTGATGATGAAGAACGATTGACAGATAGGCATCTAATATGCACAACACGAACGGAAGACGAAGCGGCTCGATCAAGAAGTTGCAACTAATCTTAACGGCTAAGATCCACTAGCCTAGGATAATGTATTTGGGTTTCCCGATGAATGGTTACATCAACGTTACACGTTGATGAAGATTTAGATTTAACGTTGTATGGTTTGGTGGTTGGTTAAATAAATAAATTGAAAATATACGCAAAGTGTGTAATATATATTCTTTATATATTACTTATGAAAAATAACCCTTATCTAATTCCTACCGTGAATTATATAACAAGGACAATCAATCCAAAGATTAATGAAAAGTATATAATACCTTGCAGGTATTATATAATAAGTGTGAATAATTAATTAAACCAATTAGTTTGACAACCAATTTAATTAATAAAAAGACTTTGAATAATGGGTTGGACACATATTGTCTTAACGTTATGATTAATACAACCGTTTATTAGAATAATTATAATGTTTGTTCCTTTATCGGTTTTTATTGATTTAATAGCAGCTTCAGTGAATCATTAAATATAGTAATTTATTTAAATTCATCACATGATTCCCCGTTTATATACACGTTTTCCATTTTTCACAAAACTCGTCTGTTTTTCCATATTCAATATAATTATGTTGAATTGTTAAAGTTGTGTTAATATTTTAAAACACTCGCGTTTTTAGATATAATTTATTTATATATTTTATTTTATCTAAACTAAACAAAAATAATAAACATTTATTATTTACCAATTTAAACCACCAATATTTATATTCGGTTTCATGTTTATTAAACCTTAAGTTATATATATTTGTTTGTTGATTGCTATATAATACTTACGAAACCCTCGTTCATTTCTCTTGTTTCGCTAAGACACAAAAGCCGTCCACCTTATGTTGTTTTGCATTATGCCATAACGCACCGTATTCAATGTTAATAACCAAAACCAAACACCCCTAGCCGCTGTCACTATACCAAACGCACCCTTTGTTGGTTGTCACAGCCAAACACCCCTTAACTAATCAACCAAACGCCCCTTAACTGTTTATATCAAACCAAACACCCCTTAGCCGCTGTCACAGCCAAACGTACCCTAATCAGTTTTTCTGCTATACCAAACGCACCCTAACTGGTTTCCTGCTAAGCCAAACACACCTCTTGGGTGTTAACTGCCAATCCAAACACCCCTTTTTGGGTGATTCTGTCAACCAAACGCACCCTTGTGCGGCTTATATGTAAACCAAACGCACCCATGTGCGTTTCCACAGCCAACCGCACCCTAATCGGGTGGCTACTGTTAACCCATCGAAACAAACACCCTTGGCTGGTGGTTTGACCCGACACCCCACGCACCCTTGTGGGTCGTGGTGGCTACCGAAACAAACCCACCCCCATAGCTGTTATAATCCCACACGAACACCCCCTTTTTGCCATAAACCACACGCACCCTTTTTGGTGGTGGCTGCCACCCACACGCACCCTACGGTGGTGGCTGCCACCCCAACAAACCCAACGCACCCCATGGTGCTAAATCGAACAACCAAACACCCTTATGGAAGAAGTGGGGTCACCACCACAAGCCCGACACCGCCCTGGTGCGGCTGTGGTGGTTGTGGTGCTGCTGTTGATGAGTTGATGACGATGATGGTGATGACGGCAGAGACAGCCGGAGGGGGGGAGAGAGCGTGGAGGCGAGTGGGGTAGTGGGTTGGGTAGATCGGAAGAAGAGGAACACATTTGGTGTTCGCCGGAAAAATCCGCCAGAAAACGTTTCCGGTGGCGGCCGGCGGTGGCTGAGGGTGGCCGGCGGTGGCCGGATATTGAGGGAGAGAAGAGAGAGATATATCTTTGTGTGTGTGAATTTTGAGATGGAAATGAAATTTTTGTAAAAGTTTTTATATTTATATTAAAACTTTAAAATTTAATGACAAGTATTAATAAGTTTAGGGTTAATTGTATAAATATTTCACAGGGGCCAAAAGTGTAAATGTTGGGCATTATTTTGTAAAATAATGGTTCGGGACTCATTTGAGCGACTTAATGGATGATTCAAATCTCGAAACTTGCGCCATTGTTTTCCAAATCATTTTTCTGATAAAAATGAGTATTTACTTGATAATGTTTCATAAATATTTTATAACATTTAATAAAATATCTGTTATTCATTTTGTGAACCGGTTTCGCTTTGTCCGAAATAAAAATTGGATTTCAACTCGAGTATTCGCGTTATCCGCAACGCTTTTAATTAAAATGATGACTAATTTATTTAATATTTTTATTAAATAAATACTGATAATTAAAAATAAATTTAATTATTTTGGGTCGGCACGCGTTGTGCTCAAAATTTTGCGAGGACATTTCAGTCACCTTCTGACTGTTTTCGGATCCCGGTCAAAACTAAAAAGTTGTTCGAAATATCGTTTTACATCAAATTGCTTTAGAGTCCGAGTTGTGAAAACGTGGTTTAGCTGCTCGTTTTTTGATAAATCAACCTAGGAATAACTTATATCTCTTTTAAAATTCCGAAAATTCTCGGATGTTACAGAGTTTTTTGCAGACAAAAAACATCAAGGAAGCAGGGGTAATTCGGATCAAATAAGGGTTTAGAATAAGGTTTTGGTTAATGATTCTCAGGTTACTTGTGACACTTGTGTAATCCATTGATCCATCCAAGCTTTGCATATCTCTTATTTATCTTTATTTCACCTCTGCAAACATGAACTCAGTAGCCGTGAGAAGCTAATCCTCTTGTGATTACTTGGATATGTAAATATAATAAAAGTTGCAATTGGTATTGATATGATCTTGTTAATTTCTTACTTATGTTAAGAACCCGTTGTGCTTAATCTTATCACTTTTATTTATCCGCTTTGATCGTGTATGCATTGTGGTATAGGTCGAAGGACCCATTGTGTGTTATACGATTTTGAGAACTTGTCTATGAATTCTTATCATTTGATTGGAGGAATCCGCTTATGTTAATTGATAAACAAAATAGTTTCTGTATTGCCGTGATTTGGTGAATTTGTAAAAACATATTTACTTGCTCAATCAAACATAAGTCGTGAATTAAAACGGATAATTTGTGAAAATGCTCTTTTGATGAAAATTGCTATGTGAATTATAATTTGAGATCATATCTATTTCTATTGCTACTAAGTTATATTAACTATCCAAGTAATCCATTGTCTTATTGAATTTGCTCAATTATATCTTTTTTGCTATTTTGCTTGAAAAGTTGTTTTAGATACGTTTTTGAATCCGAGTTTACTAGAACATAAACAAGTCCATGTTGTCTTGCCTAAAAAGTTATACTACATACGTGGGTTATACTTTACCCGTATGTTTGGTTTAAAAATCGGCAAACTAGTATTTATAAATTTAAAGCTTTCCTTACACATCAAAGTTTGTGGCGTCGCTGTCGGGGACTTCATTCTATTCTATAAACGTTTCTAAGTATTTAAAACGAATCCAAATAGTTTTTCTATTAAAATCAGCAATCTCTAAGTTTTCTGTGACTTTTGTTGTAGATTGACCGCCGCACAAAATTCTTTGTGCGCCGCACTTATTCCCAGAACTAGAACCCGACGTACTTTTCACTAAGTAAGCTGCAC
>BQNB010087617.1:6944-27877 GCA_026074375.1 Tanacetum coccineum | reverse complement strand
ACATGATTTTATTTAGCGCGAATAATTCTGTTTAAATTAAAGTCCATAAATTTAAATATCCATTTAATTAGTAATAAATTTAACTTAAATAATGGTTTGACTAAACCCTTAACAATAGAAATAGCAAGAATTTTATTACTCTCTTTATCCTTAAATAAATGTCTACTATTGACTTTCAAAGTCATTCTTCTTCAACTTTGACTTTAAATTATTTTGATTGTGTTATATTATACTTGATGCAAAATATATGAATGAATTGAATTTTAAATGTATTTTTATTGGTATGATTTTCATCAAGATTATATAACACAAACAAAATAATTTAAGGTCAAAGTTGAAGAAGATTGACTTCGAAAGTCAATAGTGGACATTTATTTAGAGACGGAGGGAGTACATTAATAAACGTATCCTCTGTGTATACGTGTGTGCCCCCATAGGCTCACATATTTTCGATCGTATATTTATTTATGATATGGACATATCCCAACAGTAAGCAAATGGAGTATCTTATTCACAAGGGAAGTGATTTGTGCACCATTTCTTTTTAGCTATACACCACTAAATGACACCGGTAATGCACACAGTACAACACCGGTATGCACGATTAACGGTGTATGGCTAAAAAAGACGGTGCACAAATCAATTCCTTGTTCACAAATCTTGGGCATTGATGACATGACGTATGACCTAAGGTGGGCTCTATTTTTGTTTTTAAACGCTAAAATGTGAGAGGACAGCGTCAACATGTGACACGACTATTGTCTCAAAACAATGCAATAACAACAGTATATGTTACTCAAAGCTACTACTATAGCTAACTTCAAATAAGATTTAACAAATACATTTATCATGGTGTTTAGAATTATATACGTAGTAGTAGTAGTTAAAACAATACTCCTACATAATTCTAAACTGCAAATACTTTTTAAGCCACGCAGTAATGTTATAATATCATTTAAATATAGACGTATAGTACAATCAAAATTCAAAAGCATGATTACAAATTAAAGATATTGGATAATAGTAAAATTATGAATGATTGTAAAGTGGTCAAGAAACCACTAAAGGAGCTGACTAACTATTTAAAGAAGTGCTATATGCATCGACAAGAGTCCTAAACATAATGGGATGTGATTTGTACACCATTTTTTTGCCATCTATCACTAAATTACATTCGATTATGCACACAGCACAACACCCAAAAACATAATTAATGATGAATGACAAAAAAAAAAAAAAACGTAATCTCAACTCTCATCTTTGATCCCTCCAATTGGAAGATAACCTTAAGGCAAATAGTGGTAATCTTCTATCTTGATTGCAAAGAAAGAGTTCAAACTACTAAAAAATAAGGAAAAAATCTTAATGTATTAGTATTTGAGGACTTTGATTCAAATTGCCTCATGTTTTTTTAACAAATTTCTAGTTCTGTTTCAATAAAACACACAAAAAAACTTTGTTCTACCCAAAAAATTATTGTTGTTGACATGTCATAGGTATACAAGTCATTTTAGTCATTTCATGGTCAACCATTGTCTTCATCGTTTTCATGTTTGTATGATTGTATCAAGTTTCAGCTACCGGGCTTTATCCAATTTTAACCAACAACCTCGCCTGCCATCTCACCACCCAAGAACGTCTCTCTCTTCGTATCATAAGCAACCAAGTCGAAACTCTAGCTAGCAAGTCCTTTTCGGTTTCGTTGGCGGCCCAGGTTCCATGTGGTTGGACTATTTCTCTTGAACTTAAAGTTGTTCGTCTATTGACATTGTTCAACTAACACTACAGACTCGAAGAAAGAAAAATCATGACCAGATTGCATATAAATACAATAATGAAGTAGAAGTTGAAAAAGGTAAAGAAAAAAATGGGCGAGATGCATGAAATTTACATCAACAGAAAAACCAATTAGAATAAATAAAAGGCAAAAAAAATGCTCTTTGCCTACTTATCTTTTTAAGTACATAAAAATTGAACATGTGTATTTCGTTCATTATTTTTTCTTATCTAAACCATCTGCTTTTTCACTTGTCAAAATCCAAAAAATAAAAGGATTTGTAAAAATGTTAAGTAGCACAAAATATCAATTCTTTTTTTCATTACTTGTACTACATTACAAATAAAAAACAAGGATTACGAATGGCATGCTTTCACTTTATGTTGAAAAAGGGTTGTTAGTGTTACAAAGCATGCCTATTATATCCACTTAATCATGAACCATATTTTGATTAGACTTCTTTTTCATGGCGTTTACTATGGGGTCACTTTTGATCTTATAAAATCTAATAATCATGATTATGATCCTTAGATCCCCTTATCATTTGACTATGGGAAAATTGATCCTAAAGCAAACAAAATGTCAACAAAAGCATAACCAACAAATGTTACACCTTCAAGAATTTAAATGAACAAAAGTGTTTTAAGATTTTAGTTAGTACTATTATGTAAAGATTTTCTGTATGTTACCAAAGGGGTATTTATCTAGCGAAAATATTCGGTTGACCTGTCAAAATTAACTATCCAAGAGTTGCACGAGATCATAGTTTTTTCGCCATGCCTCTGAAAATATATCATAAATCATGGTTTTTTTAGCCGATTTAAACAATTGATATCGAATTGGCAATAAACATAAACCCGAGGGATTAGATTAGTAACTTAACTTAAAGAAACATTCTGATCCGTGATAGCTGATAACAACAATATAGGATGCGTACTATTTTCATTTCCAAAAAAATGTGGGATATCAGCAAAAAAATAACAATCCCAGCTGGAAAACCCCTTTGGACAATAATTCACACACACAAGGACAAAACAGTAATTACACTTAGATCCCACTATATTCACTGCTATCCACTTTGGGTCCTTGTATTTTAGTATCATAGGTCTAAATGCCATTACGAAAAGGTTTAAATGGTTTAAGGTTTATTCGGTCATTTATGCAATGGGATCGGCTATAGGAGACGAAGGCCGTAATCTCTTTGTTTATGTAGCTCATTACTCATAACTGTTGACATACACTCACACATTTTCTTTCACCCCAAAGGGTAATCGGTACTTAAGCGGCACATATTATGTGTCACTGATTTCATAATCGTAGTTAGGAAACACAGTTTTATATGTTACACAAATTTGTTGTTCATCCTATATAGTTACTTCTATTATTAGGATTAGTTCGGGTGCCATTCTAATTTTTTTTACTTATTTAGTTAGTTACGGGTGCCATTCATTTTTTTCCGAAACCATGATAAAACAGAAATCTAGGAGTAAAATTCAAAAAGAAAATGATAAGTATAAACTTTTGAGAACAGAAAACAATGTGCAAAACACAAATGCAACAAGTTGTTGCCCCATATAACGTAAAGATGAAAATTGTTACAGAAAAAGACATGCTTGTTTTTACCAAAAGCGTTAAGAAAGTAAATGTAAAAGGAAGCAAGGTGCAATATGAACCGTGAAATCTGAATTACCCGTAACAACTTTAGTATAACGTAAGGGGGTAAAATGAAATTACCCGTTGGGTAAAAATCCCCTAAAAGGTCAAAGTGGTCCATTTTTAAGTCAAAGATATCCCGTTTTGAGTTAGCCTCCAAGTTGCCAACCGTTAATGTGGTCCTCTGTTTACTTGAATTACCTCTAATTAATTACTCGTGTCATTAAGTTATCCTGTTAGTAATAAATTATCATATTTACATAAAATTCTGACAACTTTCTTATTGTTAAGATCCTTTGACTATTATTTAAGTAATCATGGTTACGTGACTACGTATAATTAATTAGGGTAGATGTTATTCAACTTTAGATAACAAGTTTTCATTCATAAGAATTTTCACTCTTTCTTTTGTAGTATGTTATAGGTTTGTTCATATAATATATGCATTTTCAGCATGAAGTCCATTAGTGAATAACACGATCATCTAGGACTTGATGAACCCTTTTTTAGTGTCGACTAACTATCCCTAAAGTCTGGTAATCCCATGGTCAGGTCACTTGTTCGCGTGAACTTTAGCCGGTAGTAGGTTTTGAGCTCACAACCTATTTCTTTAAAAATAGTGTTTGCGGCGAGGAGTTACACCCATTGAGTCAATTCCTGATGGCTCGATTATGAGTAATTTCCTTATATAATTTTAACTGTTGTGTCCGGATGAAATTTTTTGTGAGTAATTTGTTATGTAATTTTAAATGTCGTGTCCGCAAGAAAATTTTTGTTGATGCATCAACCGCATAGACAGTATTTTAACAATATGTTATTCATATTAGTAATTAGTAATTGCATAAAGCCAATTATCTATAAAGATACACTATAAGTTATTTATTTAGACTATTACCCCTAGAGAGGAAGGTACCGTAACCTGGCGGCTTCGCGCCATCACAACGGGCAGATATTCCTCCCGCCAACGAAACCGCATGTGGTGCCATATATTCTTGGCTGGTAGATACCAGCCCACGCCATTGGTTGTTTTTTTTTTTGTATTTGTGTATGTAGTTGGTATGTATGAACCTGTGACATCACTTTTACACGTGGCATCACATTTGTACGATTGATGGAATTTTTGATGCCATGTGATAACGCCATGGCTAAAACTAATGACACGAAAGCCTTTTTTGACCATGGTTTAAAACCATGACACGAGCATACTCAACTTTTTTAGTTATCAATACCAAATAGAAAGTAGTACTCCGTATCTAAGTAACAAACCAACACCTAAAACTTGACACACACTAAATTATTTAATATTTTTAAACTAAAAATATTGTTTTTTTTAGAACGGCAACTATTATAAAACCAACTAGCAAGAAGCTAGAAAAAGAATTACAAAGAGATCAAATAGGGGTGTTGCAACCAACTATCCCAACTAAAAGTACAATTACATCTAGAAAGGCACCAAGTGAAAGAGCGTGAAACAATATCGTCAAAAATAATATCGTCAACAATATTATTTAAATTGTCATCCAATATATTCTTACAATATTATTTACTTCACCAAATCCAAAACAAAAATATCTCGATAAAAAACACTAAATGAGCGTTTATTTAGAGATAAATTTCATTAATTTTTTATTTTGAGTTTTGTAAGAAGAAAAAAGAGGGTTACATTTTTCATAAAACGTAAAAAACTAGCTTATGTGACACTATTTTTTATTTTGAAGTAAAGGAGTTACAAGAAAGACAAAAAAAATAAATTTTTATAGTTTCTCATTTTAAGTTGAGAAATGCATAAATTTTATTTTGTAAAAAAATATGTTAAAAAAAGTTTGATTTGAACGAAATATCTATTTTTTTATTTTATACAAAACATAATGTATGCAAATGATCTCTCTTTCAATATACATCGTTACAGTAAAAAGTTAAAAAAAAGTTTACTTTTCAGTGGTGACATTAAAGTAAATTCTGTAGAATAAACTATTGGAGGAAAAGTGGAAAACGGGAACTCCAACTATTCCGTAAACTCAAAAATTAAACACTTCCAGTTAATAAAATAAAATAAGGATTTTGCTAAACTATGTTCACCGGTAGAGGTTAAAGTGTATTTAATACACATAAAATTTTTTAATTAACAAAAAAATGCATTAAATACTCATTCAAATATAGTAATTTATAAGTTTAGTGTATTCAATGCATTTTCTTGTTAATTAAAAAGTTTATGCGTATTAAATACACTTTAACCTCCGCTCGTTTAGCAAAACACATAAAATAAAATTTTATAAAAAAGTTTGTGTCAGGCAAGCACACTGGATCACACAGTGCTTCTGCACCTGCATTTGTTGAATGGAATCTCTTACACTCTCTCTCACACATTAAAACACACACATACATTTCCTCTCACTAAATCTCAGTCACTTAAATTCAGTCATCAAACAAAAAATAGCTCAAACAACGATAAAAGCACAAAATTAAAAGGATTGGGATATGAGAGGTTAATGTTGAAGTTATGTGACTGAACAAAAATAATATTTTATATATTGTGAGGTCTCATGTTTATTAAATAATAAACATTACACTCACGTAACATCAACATTACCTTCTCACGAACATAAAATGATCTCAATCCAAATTAAAAACTAATCTTGGTTAATTGTTTCTCATTTCAATCCAAATCAATTACACCAACAAAAAATTAAAAAAATTCTACCAAAAAAATAAAATCTATGTACCAAAATTATGTACAATTTTCACGTGACTGATAAAAGCAGCCTGAGCACCTCTTGCTTCGTACGGGTAGTTACAAAACTTCGTACATCCTTAAAAACAAGTGGTTTTGTTTTTAAGGAGTACTAGATAGAATCATCGATGTGAGACCCACAATTAAGAATCACCGTAATCACGCCAACAGACCAACATAGTGACACATCTTCTCATGATGTAAAATCTGGCCCTTTGTTCTTTAACCAACCGAGCACATTTCCTTGTAAAGGCACAACGGCGGTGATGAGTGGAAGAAGGGTTGCTGCGAGTGAATGATGATGATGACGTGGAAGAGCGGCTTCTTGAGATGGATGATTCTTTTTTGGAAAGTTTCCATTTTTCGTCCAGGTAGGTGAAATGAGTTGTTGTTGGTTGTGCTGTTGCTGTTGATGTTGAAGATGATGACGTCATGTTTTAACGGTGGGTTGAGGGAGATGGTTGGATTATATGAAAAGGAGTAATGGGAAAACAAGGGGTGGGGTATTTATAATGGGAGAAGAGTGGCAGTGGTATCACCTGGGTCTATCCCTCACAGACACACTCACATATGTATTTACACTGTATCATTTTTTTTATCTTTACTTTTTCTTATGTATTTATTCATCTTAGATTTTTCTAACTTGTGCGGGTACATGATAAGAAGGCATGGACTTATAAAAAAGAACTCGGAGTCGTTGAGTAATTTTTTGAATCTCTGAGTATATTTTTATACTTTTTAGCTTTCTTATCTTATATCACTAGAGCAAAAGTTAGAAAAACTCTTTTATTTTTACCGTATAAACTTACTTTACTCCATACTTGTTAGAGCACTGGCCGTTGGTCGACTTATTTGACAATGTTAGTAGCAAAAGTTTGTTGTAATGCAGTTTTTTTATAACTCATTAATTATAACTTAACTTGAAAACGTCTTTTTATCATTACATAACTTATAAAACATCTGTGGACCTTCACATTTAACCCCATAAAACACAAAAATAAAAAAATTAAAAGCCCTATGTTTTGGCTGGTAAGGTTGAAGCGAAGCCTTATACGTTATAACTCAAGGGGGTAAGGTCTAGTGTCATAAGGTCACATTATTAGGCTATAACGTGCCTTATAACTCGTAACGAATGCTCTTAGAACACAATATGATGTTATAGGTGTGTTATGTTAGTTTTTTGTAACACTATTTCGTAGGTGAACTGAAGCCGACTCAAAATGATAGCGTGGTGGCTCCAAGCCATAGAGTTCAAATTCGCACTACAGCGTTGTTGTAACCACTTTTCTTTGGACACATGTTACGAGCTCGAGATAGCTTGCCTTGCTTGGGTTTCTCGTCGCTATTGAAAGGATGCAATCTTTTATGTATTTTAAAAAATTTGCGAAGTTTAGTGTAAAAAATGGTTAATGTCGATTATTTACACGACGTCGATTTTTAAATTTCATTTCCAACCACAAATATATCTAGTTGATAAACTTTTGTCTTGGCTTTTAGTTTCACTGTAGCACTGTAGCTACAGTGCTTCGATGAACAATAAGTCAACCCTTCTCTATTGATTATATATATAATAAGCTTTGAAATCAAACAAGCAGAATTACCCGCGCGTTGCTGCGGGGGCGTTAACTTTTCGCGTGTTGTTGTGGGCCATTTTTATTTTTTATTTTTCAATTTTGTGTGGGTTAATTTTTTTGGGCTCATGTTTAATGATTTTTTTCTTGCTATACGATTTTTTTTAAATATAATTTTATTGGATTTGAGTAAATATGTGTTATATAATTGGGCTTATGGGTTTTAGTGGCGTAAAATGACACCGTTTAATGCAATATAAAGATGTATGTTTGTGACCATGTCGATTATTTTAAAGTTATTAGGTATCGAAAATGTTTTCGCAGTTATTTTTTTTATTTGAACAAATTGGTACTTTTGTATTTAAAAATAATAATTCGGACAAGCCCAAAGTGGGAGCCCAATAAATTGGCTAAAGTGGGAGCCCAAGAAAAGGCTACTGTAGAGACCACTGTAGTAAGTCCTTAATTTTTTTATCTGAATAAATCGGTAGGTATGTGTTATATACTTGACAAATAAAATTTATTATATAAGAAAGTCGTAAATAGTTAAAAGTTAATGGTACGTTTTGTAATTTTTTTTTTTAATTTATATTAAACTTCAACATTTTTTATAAAAGTGTGCGTACGTCATAAGCATTTCAATATTAGGCTCGTTTTGTTCGCAATTCAAAGATCTTTCCGATGATATTTTTTTATCTCAATGAATCGGTAAATATGTGCTATATATTTGATAAATACAGTTTATTATATAAAAAAGTCGTAAATATTTAAAAGTTGAGGGTCTCTTTTGTAAATGGGCCGAAAAAGTTTTTTTTTTATTTATGTTGGGCCGCGTTTTGGGCTTTCGTTTTCGGTCCAAGCCGAAACGACGTCGTTTCAAACGAGTTTTGAGTATAAGTATAATATCAATATCTTTGGTTTTCAACTCTCATTTCTTCGGTATCCATAGTGATTCATCAAACAACACCACTGTAGTTTTAGTTAGAAATATTCACTAGGCATCAAAATGAAAGTAAATTGACGAAACTTACAATGACAAAACAATAAACAAGTAAATGAATGAAACTGAAATTGCACTATCGTGACATTCAAATAGAGTAAAAATACTTATTGCAATAACCATAAAATAGACTAATCGAGTGATGGGGACTTGTACAATCACATGATGACTCCACTCCTCTGAACTCGCTTTGAATATATACAGTAGGAAAGAGGTTAAAATACAAGAAGAAAATGCCTAAGGCAAACCACTTTGTATAAAATAATTACTTGGTTCACGTTTGACAGAGAGAATTTCAGAGATTAAATTGAAATAGAAAATATAATTTAGAGAATAAAATTGAATGAGAAATGTGTTGAATTTTATTGTTTGGTAGCACAAAAGAATTGAAATAAAAAATAATCACGAAATATTTTTCTTTCTTTGAAAAACTACAAATAAAGAGCGATTTTTTTCGAGTCAGGTTACTCGGGTCGGGTTAAGCCTATTCAGACCCGACCCCGATTAAGCCTATTCGGGTCGGGTTACCCGGGTCAAAAAAAATATTCGGGTAAACCGAGTAACCCGAATGCTAGATAGGGTCGGGTATCAGGTTATAAAAGTTTTGCTAACTCGGGTTCGAGTCGACCCGTTCGACCCGAATAAATATATTTTTTTAATTTTTTAATATAAATTTTCTATTTAAAAGAGTAAAAAAAAGGCATTTTTTATTACATTTTACTCATATTCGGGTTGATCCGAACCCGAATTAACTCGACCCGAGTTGACCCGAACCCGGGTAACCGAAATTCAAATAGGGTCGGGTGAGTATGTAATTTTTAGTCTTGACTCGAATTTGACCCTACCACGATTTCCAAAGAAAAGAAAAATAAAAGCAAAAAATAAAAATAAAAACTTATTTCTCCAAACTCTCTACGAAAATTGTGAAAATGCGGGTGACAAAAAATACACTACTATTTTTCTTCATTTTTCAACTTAATTCTCATCAATTCTTTATTTTTTTATCTTTCTATATTAAACATACTTGAGAAATGAAACTAAATCTATTTCTCTTCATTTCTCTTTACCAAACACACCCTAAATTCTAAAGTCTTAGAAACAACTTTCAAACATATTTTTAATGTGCCTAAATGATCGTTTATTCTTCTAATCTTATATCACAGTTTTGTTATGGAAGTCCATTTATCAACAAGATTGTACTTTTCAATATTGTGAAACATTACGATAAAATGGATTTATGCATACATGATACATGATCATTTATGACTTAAACTTGACTAAATTGAAAAACTAGTTTTTTTTAAGCAAGTATATTTTTTATCACATCCTCTATCACTTATTTCACAACATATCTTACAAATGTCTGGTGGTTAACTTGTTCATTTGAGTCTTTTGTTCTAATTGCAATTAGTTGTTTCTAAAGTTGTAAGTGTTTATGACATGTCATAAGTACTAGGTTTAGGTGTTTATCAAGTTGTTTAGCTAGAAGTTAATGTGGTACTTCAGCCACATTTCATTTGTACTTAACTTTTTCGGTTTTAATATACTTTACCGGGGTAACCCTTTACCTAAAAAATCTTACAAACGCCTTCGTCGAGACTTGAACCACGATCTCTATGTTAGTGGGTAACTCAATTACCATTAGATTAAAGGCCTTGATTTCTTAAAAAACTAGATTGAGTTATACAATTTTTCATCACCGATAGTATAATCAGTTTTAAACAATTTCTTAGTATATGTAATGCACAACATCTTACTTATTTTGTATTATCTTGTTATGTTATGGGCGTATACTTTAAAAACGATTCACCAACAACCAGAGCATAATTATGGTTTATAAAAGTTAAACAAATGACGTAGCATATTTTATGGGTGCAGAAGAAAAAAACAAAAACATATGATACGGTGAGATAGTTGGTTCCCAATGCAAACGTCACGGTGAGGCTTTGTTTCTGTGTTTTACGAGAAAATATTTTTAACTCCACGAAATTCCCACTCTACGTTAACCACTGTCGCCTCTTTCTCATTTTTTAACCATTTTATTGGTATATTTCTATTTAATATTTGCCATACACGTATATGAAAACGTAACTTTTCAAAAGTAAAGCCAAAACGAGAGAATTGCAAACACGTACAAAAAAAAAATGGAATTAGGAATCCCCTAAGAAAGTTTTACGAGATAAAACAAAAGATAATACGCCAAAATGATCAACAACAAAATATATGCGCTAGCAAAGTGGCAGACACGATTATTGCGTCACATCAAACGAGTTGGATTGATAATATCAAGGGTGCTACTATTTGGAAAATCGAATAAGATACAAAAATATGATGTTACTATTTTTGTCAATATTTGAACATGTTTTACTACGATGAATTAATTAATGTTACTATTTGGAACAAGATGTACAATGAATGAAGCAAAATGAAATCTCTCACAATAATCTAGCCGGATCCCGACCTGTTTGGAATTGCTTATTGAAAATAAATTATGCGTTTTAAAATTGAATAATCAAATAATCAGCGGTTACAAAACCTAATTTTAAAAAATATTGTTTGGATTTGATTATGTTGTTTGAAATTGCAATAATCAGATAATCAGGTTTTTTAGTGTTTGATAAAAGAGATTATTTCATAACTTAAAATGTTAAATGACGAAAATAGACATCTCTTATATTTTACAATAGCATATTTATTAGAACTAGTTTCATAGCCCGTCCGGATGGGCGGTCTAGCTTCATAATAGATTTTGACGAATTCTAAGCGGACATACATAACTAATGAATAACGACAAATATCTTAAAACACAAAAAAAATGGAGAAAAGAAAAGGAAAGTGTTCATATAATATGTGATCTAGCCCCCACCATAACGCGTGAGCAATATGCCGACTTATTACACTCAAAAGAAAATAACTTACAAAACAACCTTATTGATTTTTGGTTACATCATAGTATATAGTTAGCACATAAAAAGTTTTCTAATGAAACAAACAGTTCAAAAAGAAAACAACATTAGAATATTGAAAATTTATAAGGTACATACGATTCTCATCAATGCATCTTTATCATCACAACTTATCCACGCCATGGTTTCATATGAGGTCTTCATCAAGTAGTTGGGTGATACATACTTTTTAACTATAAACCCAAACAACCCATTGTAGTTTCAACTAGCCGGGTACCCGCGTAATGCGGCGGCGGGTATCATGTAACTATATTTTGCGGCGAGCAAATGTTATTCGGCTAAGCGTTTTTCTAACGAAAAAATAAAAAAAACTCTGCAGTAAGTATCAGTAAGAGTTGAGGAGTGAAAACGATGGTATATTGAGAGGCTATTTTTGTTGTAACAAAAAACATTTGTGCGTGGGAGATATGAAATAGTTTGTGTGGATTTATATTATGGATGCGGTTACACATTTTTAATAATCATTATTGATTGTAATGATTTTAAGCGGTTACACGTTTTTAATAATTATTGGAGGCCGCTACAATGATGGTTTAAGCGGTTACACGTTTTTAATGATATTGCTTATTCTTTTTTTAAGATTTGAAAATGATAAACTTAGACAAATTCAATAATTATGTTTAACAATGAACAATCACTACATAATAAAAAGAAAAAAAAGAAAATTATTGTAAAACATAAGTAGTAGTTAAGTAAATTAAACAATTTCAAACATCCTAATAATCACAAATCAAATATTAAAATTCTAACAATTCGACAAAATAAAACCCCAAACGGGTTATCATCATCATCATCGATCATCAATTCAAAACTACAATCACCAAATCACTAACATAACATGATAAAAAAAACTAACTAAAAATCTCAGCCACTTCATCAAAAGTTAATAGATTCATGATCACGAATGCTTTGCAAATCAATCATTAATTCATAAGACTCTGTCCTTAAAAAATTCAAATCCATCAAACCTTAGCATTTGACATCAACGATGTAAGCCCTTAACATTTCTTGAAATCATTCTTGCAACAATTAATCACAATGTCATCAAACATTTTAATAAAATCATCCAAATCAAACATCTTAAACCCTCTTCATTCATCTCCAAAACCTTCATCACTTTTTAAAAAAAAATGACGTCACCGGAATAAGAAGACCTTCATTTCTTTGGTACCCGTATTCCTCTTCTGCTTTGGTACCCGTATTCCTCCAAAGCCATGATCATTAGCTTGGCAGACGGCGGAGACAATGACGGCGGTAGCGGCTGACAGCACATGATGTTGGCAAAGGTGGCGGCAGAACTAAACGGTAGTGGCGGCAAAATCTGATATGTGAGACGGCGGAATTTGGTGGTTTGAAGAAAGAAAGAGAAAGGTGTTTGTGTTTTTAAGAGAGATAAAATAGAGAGATGAAAATGGTGTAATGAATTTTGTTAGTGTGTTAGGTTTTTATACTCGTATTTGAGTTTGTGGTTTACACTTAAATGATGTTTAATGGACCGTTACAAATGGACCACATGAATGCAGCAGTTACAATTTGACTGAATTGATGACAATATCAATGTTAGCAGTTACAAGTTGACTGTTTTAAAAAACATATATAGCCCGTTACAACTTTACAATTTACTTGGTTGTTACATGTTTTGGGGTGTTACAAGTTTTGGCTATTAAAGGATTTTAAAGGCTTTTAAATGTGTATGATGAATATTTTCTAATGGTTTTACATCTTTCCCAATAAAGTAATCTCTTTTATTTAATTTTTTAAGACTTCTAAAAATAGATCGGCTAAATGCTTTATAAAGAAAGAGAAATGTGTTTGTGTTTTTAAGAGAGATAAAATAGAGTGATGAAAATGGTGTAATGAATTTTGTTAGTGTGTTAGGTTTTTATACTCGTATTTGAGTTTGTGGTTTACACTTAAATGATGTTTAATGAACCGTTACAAATAGACCACATGAATGCAGCAGTTACAATTTGACTGAATTAATGACAATATCAATGTTAACAGTTACAAGTTGACTGAATTAAAAAACATATATGGGTCGTTACATCTTTACCATTTAATTGGTTGTTACATGTTTTTGGGTGTTACAAGTTTTGGCTATTAAAGAATTTTAATGGCTTTTGAATGTGTATGATGTACATTTTCTAATGGTTTTTACATATTTCCTAATAAAGTAATCTTTTTTACTTAATTTAAGACTTCTAAAAATGATGGGTTAAATGCTTTATAAAGTAGTATAGATTGTACCTATTACGTGTAACATGTTTTTATAGTGGCATTTTGTTAAGGATATGGTAAGATTTTGCATTATTAAGGCATGATTATAGCAATATTGGAGAGCTGTTACTTTTTTTTCAGCTGTTACAAGTCTTAAGGTTGGAGGGATGTTACTTTGGTTTTATAGATCAAAAGGGAAAAGATGAAAAAGTGGGGAAAACCCACCAAAGAACATCGAGCCATGGAAAAAAAAGAGAAAAAGATACAGTCACGTGCATCATGTTGATAAGGTAGCAGCGGTTGGTAGCAGATGGTGATCAAGCTAAAGTAGGGGAGAGTAGGTGGCAGCCGGTCATTCCGGTGAGAGATCGGCAAAGACGGCGCCGGGTGGTAGGGCCGGCGTGATGAGGTGGGGGTGGTAGATGATAGTTTTTATGAGATGAGAGAATAGTTGGTATTTTTTGTTGTATCTTTGTTTGTGTGGTGTGTGAAATGGATTGTAGTTATATTTATAGTGATAAAATGTAACAGCATTTTAATAGTTTTTAAAGAGGGTGTTATATTGTTTGGCAGAATTTTATTGCTTGCATAAAAAGATTATACATTATGTTTTGTAACTTGGAATGTAAAAGCCTTTTAAATGGCTTTTAAAGTGGGTGTTAAATTGTTTGGCAGAATTTTATTGGTTGCATAAAAAGATTGTACAACGTGCATAAGGATTTGCACTACTTAAGACTTCTTTTTATAGTAATCTTTTTTACTTAAAATTTTAAGTACTTTTAATTTTAGAAATTGACTAAATGCTTTATAAAGTAATAGAGATTAGCGTTTTAGTTACCAGTCCAAATGACCCATAGTAGATCTAAAAATTCATTATTTTCAGCTGGGCTTATTAACATGAGATTATAAACAAAAAAGTTTACTAATCCTCCTTCTCATGTCCCACATGTCACGTGCAAGTTTGCTTATGCTTTCAAACTATGTGTTAAACTCTTCAACTATTTTGAAATATCAAAAAGCATTCTCCACGAAAAAAGCCTATCATCTGCTCAACAAATCCCCTTAATCTATTCTTACATGTGTAATAGATTTTACCAGGAAATTCTCCTTTACCAAAAAGAATCTATTCTTACATCCCCACCATTATGAGACATAATTCGACAACTTCATCATATGAGTGGCAAATAAAAGAAGTAGCAAGTAAGAAAAAGAACCTGCGATCTCTTTGCTTTCTTTTTGCACCTGTGATTTTGTTAGTGGTTATATTCTCATAAAATGTACACATAGCAGAGACTGTCAACTTTGTCACATCCTGTATATGTACTTACAGTTTCCTATAAAAGTAAAGACACCAAATAAGTTGCTATAAACTGCACTATCCTTAAGCAAGCTAAAATTCTGAATATTATTGACAAAAAGATTTGCCATACAATTTGTTGCAGATTTTGTATTTATGGGAGTAATGATGACCTGCGAAAGCAAAAAGAAGAGAGATTCAACACTTCTTAATGAGCAATTCATATCGATTGTCAATAAGTATACGTGAATTTTTTTGACCAGTTTACTATAATTTGGTCAGTTTGTTTGGTCTTTCAACACAACAGGTCAACAGGATAAAACGGTCTATCACTCTATGAGGTCAGATGATTGAAAGTCGTCGCAAGTATGAAAATATTAAGATTTGATTAAAAATCCTAAAATTCTGACAACATTGAATGATCAACGGCCCAGATTTATAGAGCAATAAACAGTATTCATCATAAAAAGTATACAAAAATGTAAATCAATACATTTGGGTAAATATTTGTTGAGCAGATTGAGCCTGTATCAGTTTGCAGTTGTATAATCCAGGATACTATTAGCATAATCAAGATGCCCAAGTAAAATGAAGATTTGTTCATTTTGGTGTCTAACAGGTCACATAGGCAAACTTTTAAGATTGTGAAAAACTAAAGGGGACTTAACACCTGCTGAAAAAAGGCAAGTATTATAATATTGGGCCTATTACTTGGGTACCTACCTTCTATTTGAAGTCAATTATATATTGTAAGCCAATTTTATAAGCTGATAAGCACTTTTACTTAGCCCGAATACTTATTTCACGTTGAACAATAAATATAAGTAGCCTCTAATGGGCACAAAAACATTCATATATACTTATAAAAGCAAAAGGTGTTAAAAGTGACTAACCTGAGTTCTCCCAAGACAACAATCAAGGTCGACCTCAAAATTCGTATGCTTAGATAGTTCCCTTTGAACTGGCGGACCTTTCGCTGCAATCATTGGTCACATTTTTAGATCAAAAACTAAAACATGTATAGTCACATTCTAAACAAATCCAAATGTCAATGTGTTTGGGGTTGCGTCTTTGGAGTACTTCGTCTAATTAACGTATTGGGCTAAACACTAATAATCATGAAATAATGTTTGGCAAACCATTTAAACACCTAGTGTTTGAAAATGCAACCCGAAATACCTATGTTCGTTATGCAAACAACATGCACAATTTTCGTAATGTTTAAAATACAAAACACATTATTGATCCACTTTTTAAGGGTTAATAGAACCATATTTCCAGATAATGACATAACGCAATATAAATTGCTTCGCTAAACATAAAGTATGGGTATAAACCTGAAAATAAAGGATTGTGAGCTTCCCTAATCCTTAGTTATCAAAGAACGCTACCCTTCAGCTTTTAGTAGACACTGGTGCATCAATAAGATTATTATACCAGTAATTCCTTTGCAAACATTGGAAAACCGCAGCCATTGGTGCCTTTCATTTTCATTAGCTGCTCCAAGTTTCAAGCATAACTCTGCAATTATATGATTCCCGTTGATTATAACATATCATTCCCGTTGTGTAATTATGACAGCAAGTGTCATACATACCAATGTCTGCTACAATTTAGCAACACACAGAAATTCAAATATTGCAATATAGCACAAATGGAGATAAAAAGTAATAACTCAGCAATACAAGACTAATTAAAGCCATCTTCACCTAATTGATTAGAAAAAGGAGGTATAATGCATAAGTTTCAGACATGAGACATCAGTTTCTCATATAATGTTAAATTAAGAATTCAAACTAAACTAAATGTCTAAATGGTGGGACTTCATAAAAAACACCTGGTCCTAATTTGCATCCACATTATCGATTTAAAGTTATCTTATACCACAACTTTATTGGCATATCTTCACTTGTCGATGGTACTACTCCGTATTAGTTAATAGGGTCGATGCGAGAAGCATGTAACTAAGATAAGTTCCAAGAGATACAACCTTAGGCTCATCTAAACTTGTGCGAAGGACCAAAACGACGCTTGAATGCAAAAGATAACGCATTTGACACCAGAGAAAGGCTTGTTTGGTCAACGTGCAACCAAAAACAAAAATTAACTTACACCATATAACAAAAAGGCTTTAGATTCAAATTATGCACTCAATCGGGGATGACTAAGTACTAATACCTTATAAGCGTACACTGGTACAAATCTAGGATGTGGTCACACATTGGCAAAATGGAACGACCACACATTCACATATTTATGTGGCTAAAGGTACCAAAATAGACAACATTTACTAATTAGCCACACATGAAATTTTGATGCGTGTGACCATTAGAACTGTATTGCCACACATTCGAACATTTATGTGGCTAAAGGTAACTGGTAATTTTTTATATGATTATTTAGCCACATATGAATTTTAAAGTTTAGTTTATGTTAGCTTGCCAAAAGCTAATGTGTATAGTCACATTTACTTCTAGCACGATCATGTGACTATATGCCTTTACAATAGCCACAACATATCACAAATGCGTGACTAAATTATGTTTATGGCCACATTTAAGGTGATTATATGTGACCAATATATTCATAATAGTCACATCGTGAAGTTTTCATGTGGCTATTATTTCTAGCAAAATGTGAAATCGATTATCATTAAATTTTATATTAGTCACATTGAGTGTTTGTATGTCTAAATTCATAATGTCATATATTGTCACATGAAGTGTTTGTTTATGTGTCTAAATCATGGACTCAAGTTTTGTCACACATTATTTAAGTGTAGCCAAAATCCAGTACATATGGTCACGTAACTAAATATGTGTGTTTAAAGTTTAGTTTGTGTTAGCTTGCCAAAAGCTAATGTGTATAGTCACATTTACTTCTAGCACGATCATGTGACTATATGCCTTTACAATAGCTACAGCATATCACAAATGTGTGACTAAATTATGTTTATGGCCACATTTAAGGTGATTATATGTGACCAATATATTCATAATAGTCACATCGTGAAGTTTTCATGTGGCTATTATTTCTAGCAAAATGTGAAATCGATTATCATTAAATTTCATATTAGTCACATTGAGTGTTTGTGTGTCTAAATTCATAATGTCATATATGGTCACATGAAGTGTTTGTTTATGTGTCTAAATCATGGACTTAAGTTTTGTCACACATTATTTAAGTTTAGCAAAAAACCGGTACATATGGTCACGTTATTAAGCCTAAACTACTTTTAGGTTTTATTAAAAAAAGCTAAACTCGAAACTATATATCCCAAATGTGATTAAGCTTAAACTAATATAGTTTTATAACAAAAATATTTTTTTTGAATGAAAAATAAGCTCAGCAATAAGCTGCAAATAAGCAGCTATGCAAAACTAGCAAAATCAAATAACTGTTATAAGTAAGTAAAGGGAGAATGGGATTAGCTGTGAAAGAAAGAGTCCGACATTCATTTTTTCATGAATATTCATAGCTGAGTCTACTAAAAGAGGGACCAGCTCATCGTAGTGATTAGAGGACACTTTTGATCGTTCACCTCTAATGTGACATGTCCCCTCCCAGTTTGATCAACGGGATCAGTCGGCTCTAAAAAATTGTTCCAAATACACAAGTATTCGGCACAAGCCTTAGAAACCGTTTTAAATACATATATGTATTCGGCACTTAAGGTACCGATTGTCCCAAATACATAAGTATTTGGCACCGATAATTGAAACCGTTCCAAATACACATTCACTTGGCACCACTATTACAAAATGTTACAAATGCATACGTATTTGGAACGGTTTTCTAATACTCGTCCCAAATACGTATTTTTTGGTACGGTTATCCAAACAGTGCCAAAAAAATTTTATCGTTCCAAAAAAGTTCATCCCAAAAAGCCCATTTTTTGTAGTGACTTCACTTTCTCTAAGGTAGGGGTGAGCATCGGTCCAAAACCGGACCGGACCGAGACCGAATTGGTCTAAAACGCCAGACCGAGGACCGGACCAAAATGGTACGGTCCGGTCCGGGGTGGCCCGGTCCGGTTCGGTCTTTGGTCCGGTCAGGTCCTACAAGGCATAATTTTCAAGTTTTTTGGTACGACCAACTGGACCAGGCCAAAGAGCGAATTGGTCCAAAATGCCGGACCGAGGACTGGACCGGTTTTCCGGTTCGGTCCGGTCGAATGATCCGTATGCTCAGCCCTACTCTAAGGCGTGGAGTTTAAGGGTTAAAAAAGCTAGACATTTGCGTTAGATCTCAATTAGATTTTATAAAGCTAAATGGTAAATCCCTATTCAACTCTCTTCGAGGATACGACCCCGGACTAATAGTTATTACTTTTCCTAAAGTAATTCTATCTCTAAATAGTAATTTATTACCGACCGCTTTACACGCGTCAATCAACTATTACGGGTTAAAGGATATAGGTTATTGGTTACGCTTAGGGGTTAAATTAATGTGACCAATGATAACCTAATGCACATGACCCATGACCCATGTGAATTAGCCATTGTCACCGGTAATGCATGGGTCCATGACACTATAAGCCACTACAACCCAATGCACATGACCCATGACCCATGTTAAGTACCCATTGTCACCAATCATGTATGGGTCGTAACATGACACTATAAGCCACTACAACCCAATGCATATGACCCATATGATGTTAAATACCCATTAATTAATGTGACTAGTTATAACCTAATGCACATGACCCATGACCCATGTTAATTACCCATTGTCACCAGTCATGGATGTGTCGTAACATGACACTATAAGCCACTACAACCCAATGCATATGACCCATATGATGTCAAATACCCATTAATGAATGTGACCAGTGATAACCTAATGCACATGACCCATGACCCATGTGAATTAGCCATTATCACCGGTCATGCATGGGTTCCATTACACTATAAGCCACTACAACCCAATGCACATGACCCATGACCCATGTTAATTACCCATTGTCGATCACCAGTCATGTATTGGTCGATAACATGACACTATAAGCCACTACAACACAATACACATGACTCATGACCCATGTTAAGTATCCATTGTCAGTAGTCATGGATGTGTCATAACATGACACTATAAGCAACTACAACCCAATGAACATGACCCATGACACATGTTAATTACCCATTTTCACCAGTCATGGATATGTCGTAACATGACACTCAAAGCAACTACAACCCAATGCTTATGACTCATATGATGTCAAATACCCATTAATAAATGTGACCAGTGATAACCTAATGCACATGACCCATGACCCATGTGAATTAGCCATTATCACTGGTCATGCATGGTTCCAATACACTATAAGACACTACAACCCAATGCACATGACCTATGACCCATGTTAATTACCCATTGTCGATCACCAGTCATGGATGTGTCATAACATGACACTCTAAGCAACTACAACCCAATGCATATGACCCATATGATGTCAAATACCCATTAATAAATGTGACCTGTAATAACCTAATGTACATGACCCATGAACCATGGGTTACATTACACTATAAGTTACTACAACCCAATGCACATGGGTTCCATTACACTATAAGCTCACTAAACGACAAAATAGCTGAAAATGACAATCTGATTACTCACCGATTAATCCCGCCTAGAACGATTACAAGCTACAGGGAGGTCGATCGCCCGATTATCGATTTGCGATTTTTTCAATCTTTGCTACTATTTCTTTAAGTA
>BQNB010087616.1:5502-26103 GCA_026074375.1 Tanacetum coccineum | reverse complement strand
AGTGGTGGTGGGACAGGGACACTATCATTGTCACCAACCCCTTGACTCTTCCTCCTTTGTATGACCACCAACCCATGTGAATCCACATTTTTTTATTCCAATTTAATCCTTGGGGTCACTTCACTGGTTTTTGCCATTTTGTTTTCCAAAGATGTAAATTTGGAGTTCTATAACGGGTGTTTGTTTCGAACATAAGCCCGCTTATTTTAAGACTCGAGGTTTTACGTAAGTTTATTATATTATAATAAAATTTATATAAGCCTCCAAAAAAAATTGATATTTATGAAATACAAGCCGAAATCAAATTTAATTTGAGCTTATATATATATATATAGTGTGAGGTTCTTTTCAGAACCAAATAAATGTACAGAACTGCGAGAACCAATCTGAGCCATCCATTTTTTCAATCAATGGCTATAAAGAAAAGTGCCATAAATGTAATACAATGAAACTTCAGGTTACATTTTAAAAAGGATTAGAGGGTGTTTAAGTCATTTCGTATCAACCTTAATAATAACTTCCATCGTGTATTTCTCGTAACTTCTTTTCTCATATTTATTAAAAAACTTCCCACCCGTCTTCTCCACGCCCCAAAGACCTAGCCGCCCCCACCCATGTATTATTAATATCTCAAAAACCTAGCAGCCGCAAACTAATTTCCCACTCGGACGATCATGGTATTTTTTTACTATCTCCATTTTAGATCGTTCATGGTCTCGAAATGCTTCACTATCTTATTCATGGTCTTTTTTCACCATCTCTGTCGGAAAAACTAAACGCTACTCTTTCGTTTTGGCTCTAAAGTCATCGACAAATCAACCAATGTCATGGCCATGCTGATCTCGTTTTATCTATTAATTTATGTAATCGATTTTTGTTCTGTAACAAAGGTACGTAGTTGTTACACACACATAGACAATAAGACAAACTAATCTTCGTATTGCCTCACCTATGCCAAAGCTTTAACGTTGGATGGGGTTATGGTGCAATGCTATAGTCATTATAATGTTGGGCCTTAGGATATAACTTTGCATAACCATGTATAAGAGTCAGCGGCAAAAGTGATTTGACAAAAAAAAAATCTTAAACTACATTTTGCAAAGTCTTTTTTATTCTAGGATAAGCATTACGCATAATCATTTTTTCTCATTTAAAAACATATATGCATATAATTTTTTATTTTAACTTTCAAACTTCTTATCTACGCTTAAAAGAACTTCATGATCACACAAGCTGTTTAGGTAAATGGTTAGTAAATAATTGCGTTTATTGATATACTTCGTAAATAATTATGTTTTCTTGGTTTTGTTTTGAATGGTGGGTGACTCACCCTGTGTTTGTAGAAGGAACTAAGGAGGACGTTCATTTAGGAATAATAACAAATTCTGATTGTTATATAGTGATTGAAACGGAGAATGAGTAACACTAGTTGTTATGATTAAATTATTTTGCATTATTTAATATAAAAATAGATTCTGCATATGTGTTTTTTGTTAGTTGTGATGCTTGAATAACTCGTTTATTGTTTGTTTGTGGTTACAGGTACTTATATTATGACGAGTGCACATGTGTTTTGTTTATAGTATCTAGCGAGAAGATAGTTATGATGAAGATGTAAAGAGTAAAGACACAAGTGCATGCGGAGATACAAGTGTACATGAACAAACTAGAGTACGTATATATAAGGGCATATGGATGAACTCAAATGCACATGTATTTTTAACTCGAGTATGATGAACAATATGAAGAATGCACATGTATTTTATGTAAAATGTTTTTTGTTTTGTATTTGTAAAGAAGTTAGAAATTACATGATGAGTTTTTGAACTTATGCTCATGTATTTTAAAATATCATATCTATAACTTTACAATACATGTAAAATACATGTGTTTGTAATTCAATGCACTTGTATTAAATATTTGTGATCAAAACACATTAATGTATTAAGCAATTATACACTAAAATCACATGTAAATTTATCAATATATAAAAAACACATATGCACTTTACTTTTTGAAACATGCATGTGGACAATTCCAAAAATTAAAATTAAAACAAAAATTCTAAATTTAAGGAACTACATAAAAACGTTTTTTATTAAAAAAATTCAAAAATAAAATAAAAATACAATTTTACTATAATACCCTTTTGAATTAAATTTATAACAATTAAAAATTATAAAAAACATCTCATCTGGTTGATATTGTTCACGCATACTGTACATTTATTATGGTTTCTGACAAATAAAATGATATACACGAACTCGAGAAAACCAATAACAACCAAAGAATTTTTTTTTAAATTTGGAGTCTCTCTCTATATATATATATATAATATTGGAAAATCTTGTTAAAAACTCAAAATGAAAAGTTTTCGTATGGTTTATGGATGTCAATTAATGTAGCAATGAAAGCGAATATTATGATATCTCACAAGATTCGGCAAAATCAAAATTTTATGATTTAATTGATTGTGCCATGTGAACAACCTAGTCATATGACGTGACAATGGACCATCTCTTCTAAGTTTCTTCTTTCTAGCTACATACGTATATTAAAGGAACATCAATTTTTGGCGGTTCTTATTAACTTACGGTTGATTTCAGAAACAATATAAAAAAAAGTAAATCGCTTAATATTAGATGTTTGGTATGATGGAATGGAAAGGTAAGAAACGGAATTGATGTATTTCTTGTGTTTGTTTGAGCCTGGGAATGGAAACGAAGAATCAAAAATGGATTCTCATTCCACCACTTTGATTCTTTCCATAAAGTAGAGAATGGTGAAAAATGAATTATCTTAAAGCAAGCCTTTCTCCATCTATTCAAAGAGTGAATCATGTTGGCAATAGAAAAGTTATCACATAAATAGTATTTGTCATGTCTATTTCACATGCTTTTAAAAACTCATATTTTTGAAGCCCTAATACCCAATTTTCTCTAACGATTTTCATGATCCTTCATCTTCTCCATTGATGGTTAACTTTATTTCTCAATCAACGATCTGCAACATCTCTTCATGGAAAATTATTTAATTGGCTCTTCCTTAATTTTTGATCTGCGACATCTCAATCATTCAACCACCATCAAATCAAAATCTTTTTATTTATGAAATTGCTTATTATTCAATCATTCAATCCTTAATTTGTGATCTGTTGAATTCTTTACGGGGTTATATGGAGACACATCCCAAACCGACTGGAACTGATGACATAAATATTAGTTGTTGGTTAAAAAAAATAGATAATTCATATAGTTAAATATGAGTAATTGGTTAAGAACAATTTAGATAAAGGAGTTGATATGCACACCACACAAAGTGATATGCACACCACAAAAACGTTGTACCATATGCATCACACATGTGATTTTGTGGTGTGCACATCACTTTGTGTGGTGTGCATATCATCTCCCTTTAGATAATTTAAACTTACAAAAACGTGATATGAACTGGTACAAATAATCAACCTAGCAAAACAAAATAACGTAATATTTATATGTATATATTTTTTTAATTCTTTGTCGTACCAAACAACTTCACGCTTTTTTAATCGATTCTGACACTTTATTCTCTATTTTTGTCAAACAATGGAATTCATTCTTCAATCTCAAAATCATTCTCTTTCACTGTCATTCCATTCTCCACTATATTTTCATTCTCAACGATTCAGTCGTACCAAACGTCCACCGAAGAAAAAAAAAGACTTGGAGCTAATGACTTTCGTGTTACATGTTCTCCACGCTCCATGTCATCAGAGTCTTATACCGATATATTGAATGTATGATATGTGATCATTCATTATGTAACATCACTAGGGCTAAACACTTGGTTTAGTTTAATGAACTCGTCGAAACCCGCACTAGCGCATGTATATCAGTATATGATCGAAACTAATTGTTTTTAGAAAATAAATACTCAAGTGTTACAAATCGCCAAGAGTAGCAAACTAGCAAATGATTCATCGATTAGGGTTTAATGGGATGTTTTTTACAGCTTTAATGGAACCCTAATGTTTATAAAATATCAAACTAATATCTCACTTGTAATTAAAAGGTTAAGATCACAACATAATCGTGTACACTTAGCAAAAATCCCAATGTAAAAACTTTCATACACATTAAGTATAACAAGGTAACATTTTAATACTTCAATTATGGCTCATAGTTACAATCACTAGTAAGGTTGTAAGCAAATTGAACGTTCAGTAAACAGTTTATTAATCGTTCGTTAAAAAGTTCGTTATGTTCGTTTATTTATTAAATGAACGAACAGAACAACATTTTATGTTCGTTTAGTTAAATGTATTTATGTTCGTGAATGTTCGGTTATGCGTTCGTTTATAATCATATATTTGTTTATTTTCATTTATCGCATCTTTTTATTATATAGTTTTAAAATTGATTTACTTAAACAAAAACACTTAAGAATCACAATATAATGTGTATGTTTTTGTAAATTTTATGTTTATTTACGTTTGTTCGTTTATTTTTGCTCATTTATATTCTTAATGACGAACATAAACAACGTTATTTTTTAATAAACGAACATGAACAAGAAAATGTGTTCGTTTAAGCGACCGTGTTCGTTCATTTGTATAACACCTCGTGTTTTAGGTCATTGTATGACATTATGTAATTCACAATTTATTTTTAGGGTTTTACGCGTTTACTCTTAAACCGTAAACGTTAAGTTAAATCGCGTAAACTAAAAATGATCATTCAATGTAAACGGGCATTAAACGATTAAATGTTTACATCAAGCAAGTGTTATATGATTATTATAAGGATAATTAATGACTTTGTTCATCTTATTTTTATTGGCTACGTAAAATGCTTACGTTTCACAATAAAACGCGTTTCGGCATTCCCGGAAGCACCAAAACCTAACTACGCTTAAACGAATACCCACGATTATACCCAATACCCAAAATAATAAAAATAACTCAAATATAAGTATAATGTTCCGAACTTTTCAAGTTTTGACCAGACTTCTCAACTGCTAAAAATTAGTATTTATAAAGATCATAGGGAACCATCTCTTACACCATGAACCACTTGGCAAATTAACCTTGTGCAAGGGTTAGAAAGTAACCATGGTTAGGTTAGTTAGATATTTTGACTATATATAGCATGCATGCACTCTTCCTTTCTTAAACACTTAACAAAATTTCACATTTTCTTTCTCCCTTTCTCTTATACCCCACGGCTCAAATAAGCCATCTAAGCAAACCATACAAAATTTTTATACAATCCATACAACCCTTTACACATCAATCCTAAGGCATACTAAGGTGTTTGCAAGCATTGGTTCATCATTTGCAAGGATTAAGGAAGAAAAGGGAAGATTAGGGTTTCAAACCTAATCTAGGGTTTATAAGCTTGTAAGCTTTGGTTTTGAATCTAAACACGGGTTTAGAACTCGTTTCTCATCTCATACATTATCACTAAGGTCTTCCTAATTCCTTTATACTTTTATTTCTTATGATTTTATGTGTTATATGTTAAATATGGCCATAATCACCACTAAGGACTTTTTAATATGTAAAATGAGTTCTTACTTATGTTTATGATTTTATGCACTTATTCTTATGTCATATGGTCATATATATCATGAAGAAATGGATCTATAAATATGTTGACATGTTGTTTAAGTATAAACATGTTTAAGTGAAAATTAGGGTTTTAATGTTACTTAATATAATTACAAATGAAAGTAATGAAATAAATTGTTAAAACTTGTTACAATGACTTTACAAGGACTATGGATGAACTTGGACATTATTATAAGTACCACATATGTAAAATATGGTTATAAGAGTTTTTATAGTAACCTCACTAACTTAATAATTACATAAAAAAGGTTTTTTTTTGATAAAAGATATACACATTATAAAATATTTGCCTGTATTAAACTCGAATTCAATACAGTAGCTTCTTGACCCTTTATACTAAAACACACCTTCGACATAGTGACCACGCCCATTCCACAATAACGTGATAAGAACTCGAAAAACCGATTTATAACGAAAAAGTTACGTTAAATACGAGTTTACGACTAAAAATACTTTTATAAAACTATTTTTATAAAAGTTACTATTCATTACAGCAACTTTCATTTTTAAAACATCTAAAATATGATATAACTTTTAATTACGAGATCGTACTCGAAAGAATCGCTAAAAACGGAACTATAACGAATAAACTACGAAGTTTACGATAATTAAAGTTTATAAAAGTAATTTTATAAACTATTGATACTGTAAAATTTACTACTTCACTGTGGACCCAAACTTTATAAAATATAATACATCTTTTAATAACAAAGACGTACTCGAAGGAATCACTAAAATCGGGATTAAAACGAATAAGTTATTACGATTACAAGTTTAAGCTAATTAAAACTAAAAACGAGTATATAGCTGTTGTGAATAGTAAAAACACTATTCATCGCAGAATATCAAAAACTTGAAAATGTAATATTTTGATCACTCGTCTTACTACGAAGACGTGGACGTAAGAAACGCGAGCAACGGGCTTAAAACGACCAAATTAGGTCATTTTTACGAAAAGTATATTTATAAACGTTTTCACTTTATAAATATTATTTTACTAAAACGATTAGTCGGTGATTATGCTATATAGAATATTGAGTGGTTATCAAAGTGCTATAATACTAAGGAGTTTCATAATGAGGCCTCTTCGGATGGCGTATCGACGAGTTGTTGGATTTACGATTTAAAGTGTCCTAACTCCTCGTACGTCATGTCATGACCTCTTTAATTATGATAGCCCGAACGATAGTACGATGTAACAACTATAAGATTGTATTCAATGTTATTAATTAAAGTACTCAGTACTTATACGACCTTAATTTAAATAGGTTGCATTTATCGTCTTGCGTGACGTTTTATCTGTGATTATTTGGACTATCTGTACTCAAGGTGCGTTCATAGCCCCACTTTTACAGTTTTACTGATTTACTATTATTTGGGGTGGAAACATGCTTTGTTTTATAAATTGGACGCAAGTGTTTAAAGTATATTGATTATGTGTTTGCCTAAGTAGCGATAACCCTCGGAGAACATTATCATGAAATGTCAATTGCATAGATGTAGTTGTAATGGCTTTATGTGAGCGCGAGTGTTATAATAGATCTTTGGGATTAACCCCGGTTTGGGTGATAAATAGCTATCACCGGGAATGAACGTTGACCATGTCGGACTTGGATGTTGCGGGTTACAACATCTGTACGGGGCAAAAATAACGGCTAAAATAGCAAAATATAGGTTTGAGCTTCAGTGTCTGAGATTAGTGCTACAGTAATTTGGTTTTTGATTGTTGGCATATGTTGTTAAAATCAGGGAAAGTCTTGCGGTACTGCATAATTTAAATACATAAACCTATGAATTCACCAACATTTTTGTTGACGTTTTAAGCAAATGTTTTCAGGAGGTCTATAGGAACGAGGTGCCAAGGTTGCATGGATTATGTTTTGGATTTGCACTGTTAAAGATGTTTTGTGATAATGTTTGGGGAAAATCTATGTTATCTTTTGCTAATATTAAACAAAGAACAAGTAACGCTATAAGCTTTGTATATGTCTTTTTGTTTAAATCCAAGTATCAATCTATAGAACTTTTGTTTGCGTTTTCTCTTATATATCTCTGTGCTGTTGATCTTGAAGTAACACGCCCCGGATCCTTATTCTACTGCGAACCCATTTTGGGGGTGTTAAACGATTGGTATCAAGTGCAAGGATTAGAGAACCAGGTCAAATATGTTTTTGCTGGAACTATAACCATTTTCAACATTGCATACATACAAATGGGTTTTACGGGGTATTCTATACAAATTGTTGCATTAGTCGGTTTGGCTATTTCATGCATAATTGATATACGTCGTTTATAATATATTAACGTATATAAGGTTATAGTTCTATATTATTATACTTATTTAAGTCATTTTTGATTTGTTTCAGTTTCGAGCATGTCGGATTCGGAAGTTTCTACAGTTACGTATACTGAGTTATCCAGCCCATATAAGGACCTATCTGATGTAGGATCACCAAGAGTCGAGGGACCTATTTTTCAGGATCCACCATCTCTGGATTATGTGCCTGGCCCTGAGAAGCCAGAGCAGGCACCACCTTCACCTATTTACATACCATTTGTTCCGGAGCCTGTTTTACTGAGTTCTTACCAGTGGACTATGAGGTATTGTTTTTTTTCCCGTCTGAGGAGCAGCCAATGCAATGCTGCTGACTACCTACTATCGTTTCACCAGGGTATTATACGGAGTCAACCCTGAGGAGGACCAGAGGAGGAGATGAGGAGCGATCTGAGGAGGATCCAGTCGACTCTCATGTGACAGAGGAGACAGGGATGATGAGGAGTCATCTGATGATGTTGATTGATGAAGAGGAGGAGGAGAACTTAGGCTCCTGCCAGACCTGCAGCTATTGCTTATTCAGCTGACCAGGACCCATACCTTGCTTATCGCGTCACGGCTAGGATGTCTTCCGACCCCATGCGCCGGCTACGTTCCTCTTCCGAGGAGTTGCTATGAGATTTTGTTAGCCTACATACTTCCACCACCATCACCTCTCTCTCAAATACTCATCACCACTTACTCAGATACCCTCTTTTGCCATTACCTATACCTCCACACACATCCCAATGCACCTACACTATGTTGAGGGATCTTTGGGAACCCGAGCTGTTTGGGATAGAAAAAAATAGAGAGATGCATACCATTCTATTGTTCTTGAGAATGAGATGCCTGAGATTTGTTTACAGGCTTTGTAAGAGACGTGTCGTACTACCTCTTGGTACTGCGATACAAGGTCGGGGAGAGTTCGGCAGCTGGTGCTGCTAGGCAGTTGGACCTCACAGCTAGGGCAGACCTTTATGGATTTGTGATATGTTCATGCCGCTCCAGGACCGCAAACGGAATAGAGGAGTTAGGATTGGTATTACAGATACATTAGGATGACCTTGTAGGAGCCATTCCAGGAGATTGCACCGACCACCCTAGAGGGGGTCAATCAGAGGGAGTTATTGTGTTTGCTTCTACTGTGTCCAGAGTGACGAGATCATATATTCTCAGCTAGATGATGCACGATATGACCGAGCTCTACTTAGAGCCCGAGTCAACATGTTGTACAGGGATAGGCCATTCCATAGACGCACTGCCCTTCTGATGGATGAGGAGGCCAGATTATCTCGTGCCGCTTGGGCACGGTCGATGGATGCTTGCGATCAGGTACATTCTGAGGGCATATCACTTCGGACTACGGTCATGGCTCAGCAGTCCGAGATCACTGAGTTGCAGGCAGCAGACCGTAGGAGACAGACGGTGATTACAGATCTGCTAAAAGCAGACTATCGGAGACAGAGACAGTTAGTGGAGGCACTAAAGATAGTGAAGAGCCTCAAGACTCAGATGATCGAGCTTCAGAGACAGCAGGGACCTGCTAAGGATCTGCAGAGCCAGAGCTACCAGAGGAGGCCAGTAGCAGTTCTTAGACTGGGTTATGACTGTAGCTACTGTACAGTCTGTTAAGTATTATGGGTTATTCCCAGCTAGCAGACTGTATAGATCTTTTGTTTTGTCTAGCTACTCTGTTTAGATCTTTTGTTCATGTATCGGCTACTTTGTACAGCCTACTAAGTATTACGAGTATATCTCGGCTAGTATGGCTTTAGGTTATTTTGTCTTGTAACCTAAGTGTTGTGATCGTTTGTATTTAAACCAATCATGTATTATTTTCCCAAGTTATATATGGAAAGGATGGATTATGTTTTATATGAAATCGAATTTATTATGAATGAATGTCGATTTGTTAATTTCAATACTGTTGTGTATTTCACCATGTGTTGTGATCTCGTTTTATTTATTATGTATACATCGGGTTATGGTTAAGATTTTTTTTCGAACATCGAACGGGTATTATGTTTTCTTTGATTTAAGAAAATGGCACCAAGAGGGAAGGGCCCACGAGGTTAAACCAGGTAAACTCCCCCTCCCAGGTCACATACCCTACTACCACCACTTCGGTCACCAGTGCCCAGCTTCAGGGGCCATGATCGACGAGGGTGTCACTGCTGTGTTGGCAGCACGTGCTACGACCCGAAATGGCG
This sequence comes from Tanacetum coccineum, assembly GCA_026074375.1. Taxonomy (NCBI): domain Eukaryota; kingdom Viridiplantae; phylum Streptophyta; class Magnoliopsida; order Asterales; family Asteraceae; genus Tanacetum; species Tanacetum coccineum. The sequence goes on along the minus strand of BQNB010087616.1, from coordinate 15,965 downwards.
ATGATAGCCATACCTCGGGAACAGGTGTGAGAAGGAATGAACGCACTGTTCGGGAGTGCACCTATCAAGACTTCATGAAATGTCAACCCTTATTCTTCAGGGGCACAGAAGGAGTGGTCGACTTGACCCAATGGTTTGAGAGGATGGAAACCGTGTTTCGCATAAGTAACTGCACCGTGGAGAATCAAGTGAAGTTTGCCTTGCACTCTTATAGGAAACTGCTCTACTTGGTGGAACTCACTTGCTAGGACAGTGATCATAAGTTGCATTTGCAATGTACGTAGGACCGACTTGAAGTAGATGACAACTTTATATTGTCCAGAATGAAAATCAGAAGAATTGAGGACAGATTGTGGAACCTATAGTAAAAGGCAACCGAGGTGGTAGCCTACAACACAACGTTTCTAGGAAATGGCATTGCTGAGTGACAGGCATGTTTCCCTGAATGAGACTGACAAAAATGGAAAGGTATGTCGGGTGGGATGCCCGAACCTAATTTACTCAAGTGTTGTGGCATCGAAGCAAAGACCCATGCAGGAGGCTATTGATGTTGGGCTGACTGAATTGTATGGATAGGAGAAATAAAACTTTTGCTGAAAGACAGGCAGAAAACTAAAGAGGAAGTTTGAAGTCAATCTCCGTAATACCAAAACATCTACAAACAAAAGATGAACACAGGCAGGGCTTATGCTGCCGGGAAAGGTGTCAAGAAATGTCATGAGGTAACTAAACTAAATCCATCTTTGTCACAAGTGTAACTTTCACCATACGGTCCTTGATATACCAACATGCTCTAATGCAAGAAGCTTGGCCACATGGCCAAGGTACTGTAGGTGCCGGCCTGCAACTGCAAATAACATAACAACAACCGCATTACAATAAACAAACAACACCGCAAAACATTAACAACAACAACCGCAAACAACATTAAACAACAACAACCGTAAAACAACAACCCAAGTGCCCATGGGGCAATATAAAAATGCCATCGTTTGCTTTGAGTGTGGGGCTCTGGCACCAATTCAGAAGGAATGCCACAGTGGAAGAACAAGAAACCAGGGAAATGGCAACACTGTAGCAGGGCTTTGCAGTGGGAGTTGCAGGGCAAAAACCCCAGACAACAACGTTGTGACGGTAGTTTCCCTAAACAACGTTGTGCTTCATTTTATTTGATAATGGTGCAGATAGATGTTTTGTGTCTACTCAATTTAGTTGCCTTGATTAATATAACCCCACTTACATTGATCTGGTTATAACAATTGATTTAGCTGATGGTATGAATAATTTAGGTAAATTCTGTATTATGTGGTTGGCACGTTAAATTTTCAGAAACCATTCCGTTTCTCGATCGACCTGTGCCTGTAGATATGGGTACTTATGACGTCATAGTGGCATGGACTGGTGGACGAAATACCAAGCGTTATTGACTTGTGCTAAGAAGATGGTTTCGTATTCCATTTGGGAGCGAAATCTTAATTTTTCATGGAGACGAAAGTAGAAATAAACGCGGGACTCGATTAAACATCATCTCGTGCACCAAGGCCCAGAAGTATCTGCTACAAGGATGTCACGTCTTTTTGGCACATATTACCATCAAGGAGACTGGAGACAAGTCAAAAGAAGAAGCAATCTGCAAGGATGTAACGATCGTCAAAATTTTTCCGAAGTATTTCACCGAGGACTTCGCCTGGCCCTTCCACCTACCAGACAGTGGAATTTAACATAGATCTAGTACCTGGTGCTGCACCGTAGCACGGGGCACTTTTCGAATTGGGCCCCTTCAGAAATGAAAGAATTAGCGGATCAACTACAAGAGCTTTCTGTAAAGGCCTTTATATGGACTAGTTCGGTAACCATGGGGAGCTCCAGTTCTATTCGTTAAGAAGAAAGATGGATCGTTACGGATGTGCATAGATTATCGGGAACTAAACAAACTAACGGTGAAGAACCGTTATCCGCTACCAAGAATTGATGATTTATTTGATCAACTTCAAGGATCGAGTGTCTACTCGAAGATCGACCTAAGTAGGTTATCACCAATTGAGGGTTCGAGAGGAAGAACTTCTCGAAGACTGCCTTAGAGATCTCGATATGGACATTCTGAAATTCCAAAGTTATGCCGTTTGGTTTGACCAACGCACATGCTGTGTTTATGGACCTCATGAACCGAGTGTGCAAACCTTATCTGGACAAATTTGTAATTGTCTTTATTAACGATATTTTGATCTATTCCAAGACAAGCAGAGCACGGAAGAACATTTTCTGAAGATAATATTGAGTTGTTGAGAAGAGGAGTGGTATGCAAAATTTTCCAGTGTGAATTTTGGATTCCCAAGGTACAGTTCCTCGGTCACGTGATTGATAATAAAGGCATTCATGTGGATCCAGCCAAGATCGAATCCGTTAAAAATGGGCTTCTCTCTAAGAAACCAACGAAGATTCGTCGTTTTAGGTCTTGCTGGGTATTATCGACGATTCTTTGATGGGTTTCAAAGATCGCCAACCAAAGACCAAGCTCACTCAAAGAGGTCAGTTTGAGTGGCGGTGACAAAACAAGAATGCAGCGTTATAGTTATTGAAGCAGAAGTTGTGTAGTGCACCAATTCTGGCTTTACCCGAAGGAAGCGAAGATTTTATCGTATACTGCGATGCTCTCGTCAGTTTGGGCGCTGTGTTGATGCAAAGGGAAAAGGTTATTTCTTATGCATCACGCCAGTTAAAGATCCATGAGAAAAACTATACTACTCATGATCTGGAACTTGGAGCAGTAGTGTTCGCTCTGAAGATTTGGAGGCACTATCTGTATGGTACCAAGTGTACGGTGTTCACTGATCATAAGAGTTTACAGCATATTCTTAATCAGAAGGAATTGAACATGAGACAACGCCGATGGTTAGAGTTGCTTTAGTGATTACGATGTGGATATTGTATCACCCAGGGAAGGCAAATGTCGTTGCTGATGCTTTGAGCAGGAAAGAACGAGAACCACCGTTAAGAGTTCGAGCTTTAGTCATGACTATTAGCTTGGATCTTCCTAAGCAAATCTTGAATGCTCAGACTGAAGCACGGAAACCAGAAAACATCAAGAATGAGGATGTTGGAGGTATGCTGATTGAAAATGCTAAATATCCAGAGGCAATTAGAACGAAAAAGTTGGAACTCGTACGGATGGATACCCCTACGCCTCTAATTGCAGGTGTTGGTTACATTTGGTTATGGCGATTTGCGGACTGTGATCTTGAACGAGTCCTACAAATCGACGTAGTTTCACCAGTCCGAGTAATGTATCAAGACGCAAAGAAGATATATGAGTGGTCCCAATATGAAAGCTGATATTCGCCACCTATGTTAGCAAGTGCTTTTGACCTGTGCTTAGGTCAGGGCCGAAACTTTAGAGACAATCAGGTTTGTTGGTATAACTCCGAGATACCTCAATGGAAGTGGGAACAATATCACGATTATTTTGTCATAAAGCTTCCTAAGACATCAAAGGGTATGACACCATTTGGGTAATCGATGAACCGACTTACGAAGTCCGCAATCTTTTTCCATGAAAGAAAATGGATCCCTTGGAGGAAAACTTGCGAGAATGGACCTGACAGGAAGTAGTAACAAAGGCATGGGAATACCGGTTCTCGATTATTTTGTGGATCGTGAACCCTAGGTTGCATCAAATTTCTAGAGGTCACTTAGAAAGCTTTGGGGTACAAGTTGTAGTATGAGTACGGCATATTTCCACAAACTGACGACAAAGCGAGAGAACCATTCAGACTCTCGAAGATTGCTTTAGAGCTTGTGTCGATCGACTTTATAAATGGTTGGTTAAAATTTGACATTGGTCGAGTTTTCATATAATAACAAGTTAATCATGTTGGCATAAGGGCTGCACCCTTTGAGGGTTTACTTTACGGTATACAAAATGATCGTTCGCATGTTTGTTTGGGTGAGGGTTGGAGAGTTCAATCACCGGTCCAGAGATTGTAAAGAGACGACAACACTGCGACAATCATTCATGTTAAGCACAGGATGCAAGACGCTTCGTGATTGGCAAAGGCTAAGCTGATTTGAAAGCGTAAGCAATGGAGTTTGAAGTTGGAGTTAAGTGATGCTCAAGGTTTTCGCCTCTGGAAAGGGTAGTACGTTTTGGCAATGAGGGAAATTAAAGTCCAAGTTTGTGGACCCTTCAAGGTTAATAATAAGGGTTGGAGGACGTTGCATACAAGCTTGAGCTTCACTGAGGGAGCTGTGCAGAGTTCATAATACATTTCACGAGTCCTACTTAATGAAGTCGTCATGACGACGAACCCTTAGCGTTCCGTTTGGGATGGACTTCCATTTTTGATGACAAAGTTCAGTTTGTCGAGGAACTATAGAGATTACAGATCGTGAGTTAAACGGTTGAACGAAGCCGTATCCCATAGTCAAGGTTCGATGGGAAATCCAAGAGTAGTCCTGAGTTACATGGGAAGTGAAGATCAATTCAGGAAGAAATTTCACACCTCTTCACCAAAGAATGCACCGTCATCAAGTGCGTGTGAATAAGCCTTGTAGGACAAGGCTAATTTAATGGGGGGAAGAATATAAGCACTCGTGTTTTAGGTCTTTGTATGCATTATGTAATTCACAATTTATTTTTAGGGTTTTACGGTTTACTCTTAAACGTAAACGTTAAGTTAATCGCGTAAACTAAAATGTCTTCAATGTAAACGGGCATTAACGTTAATGTTTACATCAAGCAAGTGTTATATGAGTATTATTAGGATTCAATTTATGACTTTGTTACATATTGTTTTTATTGGGCTACGTAAAATGTTACTTTTTCACAATAAAAACGCGTTTCGGCATTCCGGAAGCACCAAACATAACTACGCTTAAACGAATACCCTCGATTACACCCAATACCCAAAATAATAAATATAACTCTCATTTAAGTATATGTGCCGAAATTTCAGTTTATGGACACGACTTATCAACTGCTAAAAATCTAGATTTATAGAGATAATAGTGGAACCAATTCTTACACAATGAACCACTTGGCAAATTAACTTGTGCAAGGTTAAAAGTAACCTGGTTTTTGTTTTATTCTTTTATTATAATTTTAGTTAGTTAGATATTTTGACTATATTTAGCATGCATGCCACTTTCCTTTCTTAAAACACTCTAACAATATTTCACATTTTCTTTCTCCCTTTCTCTTATACACCACGCTCAAATAAGCCATCTAAGCAATCCTTACAAAATTTTTTATACAATCCCATACACCTATTACACCTTCAATCCTAAGGCAATACTAAGGTGTTGCAAGCATTGGTCATCATTGCAAAGGATTAAGGAGAAAAGTGAAGATTAGGGTTTTAAACCTAATCTAAGGGTTTATAAGCTTTGGTTTTGAATCTAAACACATGTTTAGGAATCGTTTCTCATCTCTACAATATCACTAAGGTACTTCTAATTCCTTTATACTTTTATTCTTATGAATTTTTATGTGTTATATGTTAAATATGTACCATAATCACCACTAAGGATTTTTAATATCGTAAATGAGTTCTAACTTATGTTTATTGATTTTAATGCACTTTATTATTATGACATATGGTCTAAATATCATGAAGAAATTGGATCTATAATATGTTGAAATGTTGTTTAAGTATTAACATGGTTTAAAAGAACATTTAGGGTTATAATGTTACTTATATAATTACAGTGAAAAGTAATGAAAGTAATTGTTAAAACTTGTTACTATGACTTTACATAGGAACTTTGTCTGAAATTGGACATTATTATATTACCACAACTGGTAAAATATGGTTATAAGAGTTTTTATAGTAAACTACTAAATTAATTAATACATAAAACAAGGTTTTTATAAAGATATACACATTTATAAATAGGGGCTGTTTAAATTCGAATTCAATACAGTAGCTTTTGACTTTATACAAAAATAATACGTCTCGTGACGATTCCAAAATGATAAGAAACTCGAAAAACCGATTTATAACGAAAAAGATACGTTTAATTTACGAGTTTATGATTATTAAATAATTTTATAAACTTATTTTTTATAAAAGTTACTATTCATTACAGCAACTTTCATTTTTAAAACATCTAAAATATGATATAACTTTTAATTACGAGATCGTACTCGAAAGAATCGCTAAAAACGGAACTATAACGAATAAACTACGAAGTTTACGATAATTAAAGTTTATAAAAGTAATTTTATAAACTATGAACAGTAAAAGTACTATTCATCAGCGGACCCAACTTTATAAAATATAATACATCTTTTAATAACAAAGACGTACTCGAAGGAATCACTAAAAATCGGATTTAAAAGAATAAGTTATTAAGATTACAAGTGTAAAGCGAATTAAAACTAAAAAACGGGTATATAGCTGTTGTGAATAGTAAAGAAACAATATTCCATATCGTTGAATATCAAAAACTTGAAAATGTAATATTTTGATCACTCGTCTTACTACGAAGACGTGGACGTAAGAAACGCGAGCAACGGACTTAAAACGACCAAATTAGGTCATTTTTACGAAAAGTATATTTATAAACGTTTTCACTTTATAAATATTATTTTACTAAAACGATTAGTCGGTGATTATGCTATATAGAATATTGAGTGGTTATCAAAGTGCTATAATACTAGGGAGTTTCATAATGAGGCCTCTTCGGATGGCGTATCGACGAGTTGTTGGATTTACGATTTAAAGTGTCCTAACTCCTCGTACGTCATGTCATGACCTCTTTAATTATGATAGCCCGAACGATAGTACGATGTAACAACTATAAGATTATATTCAATGTTTTTAATTAAAGTACTCAGTACTTATACGACCTTAATTTAAATAGGTTGCATTTATCGTCTTGCGTGACGTTTTATCTGTGATTATTTGGACTATCTGTACTCAAGGTGCGTTCATAGCCCCACTTTTACAGTTTTACTGATTTACTATTATTTGGGGTGGAAACATGCTTTGTTTTATAAATTGGACGCAAGTGTTTAAAGTATATTGATTATGTGTTGTGTTTGCCTAAGTAGCGTTACCCTCCTGAGCCATTTAATCATGAACTTGTACATCATCAGAGTCTTATACCGATATATTGAATGTATGATATGTGATCATTCATTATGTAACATCACTAGGGCTAAACACTTGGTTTAGTTTAATGAACTCGTCGAAACCTGCACTAGCGCATGTATATGTATTGTTTTAAGAAAATAAATACTCAAGTGTTACAAATCGCCAAGAGTAGCAAACTAGCAAATGATTCAATGTAAAAACTTTCATACACATTAAGTATAACAAGGTAACATTTTAATACTTCAATTATGGCTCATAGTTACAATCACTACTGGGGTTGTAAGCAAATTGAACGTTCAGTAAACAGTTCATTAATCGTTCGTTAAAAAGTTCGTTATGTTCGTTTATTTATTAAATGAACAAACAGAACAACATTTTATGTTCGTTTAGTTAAATGTATTTATGTTCGTGAATGTTCGATTATGCGTTCGTTTATAATAATATATTTGTTTATTTTCATCCATCGCATCTTTTTATTATATAGTTTTAAAATTGATTTACTTAAACAAAAACAACACTTAAGAATCACAATATAATGTGTATGTTTTTGTAAATTTTATGTTTATTTATGTTTGTTCGTTAAACAACGTTATTTCTTAATAAACGAACATGAACAAGAAAATGTGTTCGTTTAAGCGATCGTGTTTGTTCATTTGTTCGGCTAAAATTAAGCGAACGAACATGAACAAGGCTTCATTTGTGTTTGTCTGATTCCTTTACAGCCCTAATCACTGGTACAAAAAGTACTTTGTAGACCCGTTCAAAACCAAATCGAGACTGGTTTTTGGCCTGGTCTGCATGAGTGGGGATCTCCATGTGAAAATTAAATAGAGATCCATTTCTAAACCAGTCTCGATGACCTTTTTGAGACCGGTTTGACGATTAAAACATGTCTCTAAAACAAAATGAAGACAAGTTGTCGTCTTAACATGTCTAAAAAACCTAATTTAGACCAGTTTCAAGATTTGAAACCGGTCTCTAGGCTTAGTTTAACAATAAAAATATTTATAAAAATTAGATGTTTCGAATTGCTTATCGAAAATCTTAGCATTTTCATCAAGCAATCCCCAAAAACCCCTATAAGTGTATTCATTAAGCAATCTTAAACAGCCCCTACAATAATGCATTTCGAGTAACACCAGTATATTGAGTTCAAGCCAACTAAAAACATCACTAATAAGTATACATGCTAGTTAAGCAACTAACTGTTGTAAACATCAAATATTATAACCAACCAAATTTGTAAACTTTTAGCTAGAACAACAAGTAACACATGTTACAGTTGAGTAAACTCTTAGTTAAGCAGTTGTAGCCATTGATCTAGATCTATACCAGGCTCTTTTAGTTGTATAAACTATAACCTTAATATGCAAAGATCATATGTAAAAGTTACTGAATGAATATGTTCACAAAACTTACCATTTGAATAGCAATTCGATAACTTATAACGTTAAGGAAAAACATATTTATAAAATGCTAAAAACATAACCTGAGGTAAAGCCAATCTCTCTTGATTAGCGGCGTAAGGTGTAGGAAGACCAACCCCAATAATCCTATCAGTTAGTGATCTTTATTGGTCAACTCCAAGAGAAAAAGGCATGCGGCTACAAGATCTTTATTGAATGAGAGAAAAAGGCATGCTACTACAAGATCTTTATCGACTAGCTTCATGATCAAACCAACTCCAATCTTGTATGCAACTAACATATTTCCTAACAAGTATCATACACCCTATGTGGATTCCTCTCCTTAAACTTGAATGGTAACATGCATGTTCCCTTTGAGCAGGTAAAAAGATGGGTGTAAGACTGTAAGTGTCTGTAAGCATTTCCATTTTAGCAATACATAACATACCATTGCCATTTTTTCTTCTCCACACCACAAATTCCTATACTAATGAGCCATACCCAAAAACTAACCATGTACCACAGATCTTCAACCTTCACAAACTGATATAACTACTTTTAACATCTACAAACACATTAAAAGCAAAGACTTGACATTTTTATACCATAACCATAAACGATTGCACAATTGCAACCTTATCAACTTAAAAGCACAACAAAGTAGAACCAAGGATCGTATAACAATACATAATCATACAGTAACCGATTTCAACAAGAAATCCTAAACATCCTCAAAACACCATCTAACCAATTTTATGATAAGATACATACATAAGACATACTACCTTCGTCCCAAAGAAATACACAGTTTAAGAAAAAATATTTATTACTGCTTTAAATTTTGTAGAAGTATTAAAAAAGATATTTTTACCATATGACAATTATTTAATGTTTTCATAGAGTTTTGTAAATAACAATTTTGATTAAGGGTAATTGTAAACATAAGTAATTTCAACTACTATATATAGTAGTGGACAATAATTTTGGGCCACACCTGAAAGAAAAGACTGTAGGTCCTTGGTTTAGGATCTGACTAGCCTTTGTAAGACTATAGATAACTTGGATAAATCCAAATCAACTATATGAGAGACACTGACTATGAATTATCAAGTGTTAATGCGGAATCTTAACACAAGAATAAAGAAGAAACGATATTTCTAAATTGCTATTAAGCTCTATGCTTCTATTGATATTTCTCAAAACGTACTCGTAACATTGTGCCTTAGGGTTCCTCTTATACACCAAGGAAACCCTAATGGGCTTTACAAACGTCAAAGGATAATACATATCCTTTCCTAAGATATCTCCTAAGATATCTCTAAGATAACTATTACTATTCTGTTACATTAACAGACTTAACTATAAACAGAACTAACTATGACCAGTACTAACTCTAGTACTGCTACTCTACCAGTACTAACTTAGTACTGCCAGACTTAACTTAGTACTGCCAGTATTAACTCAATACTAACAGAACTAACTATTTCTACCAGACTTAACTGTTATACTACCAGTATTAAGTCTGTTACAAACTATTTTCCCAACAATCCTCCCCTAACTTGATCTTCACTTGTGAACTTCAAGTTCCTTCAAAACATTCTTGATCTTTACTTTAAACATTTTAAGCTTCCTGAGGATGTTGTAAATAGAATTCTTCAAGTTGTTCTTGATCTGCAACACTTCGAGTCTTCTCCTTTTAACTTTGTAACAACAAGCTCTTCAGCAATCCTTTGTATCAGCACCATTGACAATTTTGTACATCAAATCATCTAGTTTCAGTCTATTCTCATCACTTCCAAGTGTGTTAACTCCTGTGAGAGGTGAATTATTAAAAAATTTAAATGGATTTGATGTCTCTTTACCAGTTAGCCATTAACTCTGGAGTAGCCAATATTTGGTTCATAAACCATGGTACATTGATAACCATTTCAACTCTTAGTACATGAAACATTGGTGAGTTGAA
>BQNB010087615.1:0-18572 GCA_026074375.1 Tanacetum coccineum | reverse complement strand
CCTATTTATAAAGGAGGTAAAGTTTTATAAACTTTTTGATCATTAAAAATAATAGTAGGCATTTGTTGAAGTGTAGAAAATTTTTTGTGGTTCCGGGTATGTTTAAACGCACTTTTTCGCGAAACGTACATAATTTACGTTACCGATAAAAAATAAAATGAACAAGGATCATAATTATTCTCAAAATAATTATTTAATACTTGATTGATGTAAACGCTTAATTGTTTGATGCCCGTTTACATTGAACGCTAATTTTTAGCTTACGCGATTTTACTTAATACATGAAATTACAAGCAAATGCGTACGACACTAAAAATAAATAGTAGATTTATCGACGTCGTCAATGACTTGAAAACACAGGGTGTTATAGACTTCCCCCGTTAAACGAGCCTTGTCCTCAAGGCTCACGATGCAGCACTTGACGACGGTGCGCTCTTGGTGAAGAGGTGTGGGTATTTCTTCTTGAATTGGTCTTCACGTTCCCACGTGAACTCAGGACCTCTCTTGGAGTTCCATCGAACCTTGACTAATGGGATCCGACTTTGCTTCAACCGTTTAACTTCACGGCCCACTATTTCTAATGGTTCCTCAACAAAATGAAGTTTGTCATCAAGATGAAGTCCATCTAACGGAATGGCTAATGGTTCGTCGGCGTGACACTTTTTCAGGCTAGACACATAGAATGTATTATGAACTCTACTCAGCTCTTCAGGAAGCTCGAGCTTGTAAGCAACCTCTCCGACCTTTTCTAACACCTTGAAAGGTCCAACATACCTAGGGTTTAACTTCCCCCGTTTGCCAAAATGTACGACCCCTTTCCAAGGTGAAACTTTAAGCATAACTTTATCCCCGACTTGGAATTCCATCGGTTTACGCTTCAGATTGGCATAACTCTTTTGTCGATCACGAGCGGCTTGCATCCTTTGCATGATTTGGATGATTTTTTCAGTGGTCTCTTGAATTAGTTCTGGACCGAGGATTTGAGCTTCTCCAACTTCAGTCCAACAAACAGGTAAATGACACTTTCGACCATAAAGTGGTTGATGTTAGCGTGATAACTATTGTTGTATGAAAACTCGACCAACGAATGGTTGAGCTTCTCCAACTTTAGTCCAACGAATGGTGCGGCCTTGAGCTTCTCCAACTTCAGTCCAATGAATGGTGCGGCCTTGATGCTAGCGTGATAGCTATTGTTGTATGAAAACTCGACTAATGGCAAATGGTTAACCCAACCCTTTCCAAAATCGATCGCATAAGCACGCAACATATCCTCGAGAGTTTGAATGGTCCTCTCGCTTTGCTTGTCTGTTTGTGGATGGTACGCAGTACTCATATCCAAATTAGTACCCAAAGCGTTCTGAAGTGACCTCCAGAAATTGGATGCGAATCTCGGGTCACGATCACAAATGATTGAGACAGGTATTCCATGTCTCATGACCACCTCCTTTAGGTACGTTCTTGCAAGTTTATCTAAAGGATCATTCTCTCTCATCGGTGTGAAGATCGCAGACTTAGTGAGTCGATCAACGATCACCCAAATGGAGTCGTAGCCTTGCGACGTCTTAGGAAACTTCATAACAAAATCCATAGTGATGTTGTCCTACTTCCATTCAGGTATCTTGGGTTGTACCAACAATCTTGATGGCCTTTGATGTTCGACCTTGACCTTAGCACAGGTCAAACACTAGCTAACATAGGTGGCGATGTCGGCTTTCATATTGGGCCACCAATATAGCTTCTTCATATCTTGGTACATCTTGTTAGAACCCAGATGTATAGAGTATTTTGATTTGTGGGACTCGTGCATGATCACAGTCCGAAAATCACCATAACAAGGTAGCCAACTCCTACCATTGGGGCATAGGGTTCCATCGGCACGGGGTTCCAACTTTTCCGTCCTAATCGCCTCTGGATTTTTAGCGTTTTCAACCAACATTCCTCCAACATCTTCATTCTTGATGTTCTTTATAATACCCCGTGTTTTCAAGTCATTGACGACATCAATAAATTCACAATGTACCTTTTTGAATTGTACGTGTTTGCTTGAAATTGTAAACGTTAAGTTAAATCGCGTACGCCATATGATCAGTGAACAACGTGAACTTGGGAGCCAAGGTAGTTCCTCAAATCTTGAGAGCGAATACTTACTTCTCAAGTTCCAAAAATTCATGAGTGGATAGTTCTTCCATGAATCTTCAGTTGGCGTGCTGCATAAGCAATCACCTTTCTCTTTGCATTAACACAGCCCAAACCCTTCTTTGAACATAGGCAGGATGCGCTAAAATCTGCGCTTACTTACAGGTTAAGCCAAGTTGGTGCATGGCACAACTTTCTGCTTTAACAGTTGAAAAGCTGCTTCTTGTTTATCACCCTACTCAAACTTGACCTTCTTCTGAGTGAGCTTGGTCATTGGTTTGGCGATCTTCGAAAACCCTTCAATGAATCTCCAGTAGTACCCAACAAGACCTACATTTGTTGAATCCCGTTTGTGACTTAGGGTTGCCAATCTCTTAATGGATTCGATTTGGCGGGATCACATGTAATACCTCGTATATCAATCCAAGTGACTCTAGGAACTGTACTTTAGGAATCCAAATTCAATTTGAAAACTTGGCATACCACTCCTCTTTATTAAGGCAATTCTAAGATTAGTTAAGGTGCTCTTCGTGCCACTTTTTTTTGTTTCTTGTTCTTTGTAATTATCAGGAATATCGGCAATAAAGAAAATTACGAATTTATCAAATATGGTTTGCACACCCATTCATAAGGTCCATGACCTACGGCAGGTGAGTTGTCAACAAACGCATAACTTGAATTCATAATGGCCGTAAAGGGTCCTGATGAAGTGGTTTTTGCATGTCTTTCCTCGAACCTTAGTTGGTGATAAAACCGACCTTAGGGTCGCTCTTCGAGTAGACACTCATACCCTTGGAGTGATCCAAATAAATCATCAATTCTTGGGTGCGGATAACGGTTTTCACCGTTAGTGTATTCATTCCGGTAATCAATGCTATCAGAATGCTCCATCGTTCTTCTTGAACAAACAAGACTGGACTCCCAGGGTGAGGAAATAGCGTCTTATAAGCTTTGTCCAGATAGTTCTTTTGTTGCTCGACAACTCTTTCATTTCAGAAGGGCCAATCGATAAGGCGTGCCGAAGCTACGGGTGCAGCACAGGTATCATCTAGATCTTCTCATGATTTGAAATTCCCCGTGTTTGAGTCAGAGGAAGACCCGGCAAGTCCTTAAAGAAAGACTTCAGGAAAATCTCGAATTTTTGGTAATCTTCAGTGCGTCTTTATGACCTTGTCTTCAACCTCATTTGTAGTGACATGTGCCAAAAAGCCTGGACATCCTTTTAGCATATATTCTTATGTTTTGGAGTACGAGATAATGTGCAGACGAGCCTCTGTCCTCTGTGGCTTCCGATTCACCCGTTGACAATTAATGTGTCATTTTCCTAGGGATACGATCGATCTTCCGTCCACACACAATGAGTGCTTGATACTTTGCCCAACCAATCCATATTTAATTATAGCATCAAAACTACAAGTTCTACGGGCGATTAAAATTTATGTTGATGGGTGGATTTAGGAGATTTAAATGTGTAACCCTCCTAATAATATTGTTTAACCTAATTATCCCCGTCAAACTAGTTCGAGCATCATAAAGTGATCTAAGGTAGATGGCGTGATATCCATTTGGGAACTAAATGTAGTAGACACAAAACTCCTATCGGCACCAGTATCAAATAATATAGAAGCATAGCGGTTGTTGAGAAGGAACGTACCCGTCACGATATTGGAATCTGGGTTTGTCCCTGCACGTCCCACCACATACACTTTGGCTGGAGCCCTGTCATTACCAACTTGATTTCCACGGTTTTTGTTGTTCTTCAGCTTTGGGCATTCCCTCTTGAAGTGTCCTTGAACTCCACACTCGAAGCAAGTAGGTTTTGGCTGACCTTAGTGCCCCTTGATTGTTAGCATTGTGGGCCATTTCCCGCCACTCCTACAGGTCACGAGAAATGGCTCATTAGTTGCATTTGTTGGCATTTTGGAGCACACGGACCGTAGTGGTGATAGTTGCAATTTAGCGATCGGGGTTTAGATCCCCCGTATGGCTTCTTTTCACCAGTCCCTGCAGTATAGGCCCTGCCAGTGTTCTGCCTCTTGTTCTGTTGTTGTTGGTTTTGATTGTTTCGGGAAGTGTTTTTAAACTTCCTTTTGTTCTCAGCCTGTCTTTCAGCAATGGTGCTGACTTTCTTATCCATTAGTTCAGTGGCCATTTCAAAACAGCTCCTTGCATGGTTTCGGCTTTGATGCTACAATGTTTCCTGGATATGTTCGGAGTTATATCTGCCGACGTACCTTTCAATCTTGTCATACTCCTCCGGAAACATCCTAACACACAGCAGTGCTAGTTCCTGGAAACATTGGTTGTACCCTATCACATCAGTACCCTTCATGTAGGTCCTTGTGTTGGATCTATATAGCCTTTGTAAGACAGTAGTTAACTTGAATAAATCCAAATCAACTATGTGAGAGACACTGACTATGAATATCAAGTGTGAATGCGGAATCTTAACACAAGGGAATTAAGGAGACCAATGAATACTATTTTTCTATTATATTATTAGCTTCATGTTCTATAACATTTATTAAAACTCTATGCTGTAGGGTTCCTTTTATACACCAAGAAAAACCCTAATGGGCTTTATAAACATGTGAAAGAATAATGCATATCCTTTCCTAAGATATCTCCTAGGATATCTCTAAGATAACTATTACTATTCTGTTATATAAACAGACTTAACTAAATACGACCAGTACTAACTATAGTACTGCTATTCTACCAATACTAACTTTAGTACTGCCAGACTTAACTTAGTACTGCCAGTATTAACGTAGTACTGCCAGAAACTAACTAATACTTACTATGTGATCGTAAACTGTTCTACTACCTGTATTAGTCTTTTACAAATCTATGTCCCAACAATCCTCCTAACTTGTTCATTCACTTGTGCAACTTTCAAGTTTCTTCAGTGTTTCCATTTGTGCTTCTGAGGATGTTGAAAATAAAAACTCTTTAAATTATCTTGAGCTGCATTTCTTTCGGATTATCCCTTGTTGATCTTTGCTGCCTTAACTCTCAAAAAACTTTTACAGTTATCCCTTCATATAGCAATCAATCATATAGTTTCAGGACGGTTTTTCACTTTCCAGGTGTGGTAAACTCCTACGAGCGGTTGAATCATTGAAACTTTAAATAGATTTGATGTCTCTTTTACTACGTTAGCCATTACTCTGGGAGTAGTCAGTCCTTTGGCCACCAGAAGGTGCTGTCCATAGGTTGACTAAAACCATTTCGAATCTCAGTACATCGAAACATTGGTGTGATTGAATACCTTATGGTTTTTTGGCAACATTACAGCTATGAAACGGATTTGATATGCCTTTACCTGTAGCCGTATGCACAGGGTTAGTCACTCCTTTGACACTAGATAAAGGTAAATTCCATGGTGGATTGATTTACCATATCCACCTCTTTGTTCATGAAAGCTGGTGAGTTGATGTACCATTCCATCTTTTTGTAACAGTGTTCAACCGTCTAATATGATTTGCAAATTGTCTTTCCCATTAAGCGCCATAAGCTTATGGAATAGTTATGGTTTTTCCACATTCATTTGACCCAACAATCCATTAAACTTGTGGGCTATCATCTCTTTTACTAACAAGATATGGTGAGTTGATAGAACCATACAATTTTGGCAAATTGTAGCCATAAGATTTGAGAAGTCTTTACCCAAGTGCCGTTTACTCCTGGGTCTAGCCAATCCTATATATCTGTTTGACATGGTGGACTAATAACCATTTGTTGTGTTAGTGCATAGCACCTCCACCAAGTGTTGTTCTCCTTATCTCCATTACTTCCTAATACCAGCTTACTTCTCCATCCATTTCCACAGTTTGTAGCAATCTTCATCTGGTTTTCCTCCTTGAAGCTTTGTATTAGCATAGCCCTTACATACCTCAGCAGTTAATGATATTTTCTTCAGTCAACATATAAATATCTGATGACTCTAAGTTTAAGATGTACTCTGTAGGTAGTCTAATATCTCCAACTTAATGGATCCTTTGTTGACCTAATAACTTCAAATAGGATTGTATAGGGTTCCTTAAACATATCTTTAAAAAAAATAAAAAAAAAAAAAAAAAAAAAAAAATAAAGAAAAAAAAAAAAAAATATAAAAAATATATCCCCAAAGTACCTTTCTCAAGGTCTTCCTCTGGTCATTCCACCATTCTATTCATGTATAATCATATCTAAAGTTCAGTATGATAATCGCCCTAGTTATATCTTCAGCATAGCTCCAATCATTTATGTACATAGATCAGTTTTTCTTCCCTTAACAATTTGGTTACACAATCTCTCTCTCCTGCTTGATGATTCTTATACGTAGCTATACAAGGTGATTTCTATAGCTACAGGAACTAGGTATTAATGGATTTTAGTACCTAAAGCAGAATCATCTTATTTACTAGCTTCATCTAAATCTTCAGAATCATCCTTATCAAGGTCTGTATGTAAGCCTTTCCTTGCCATCTGTTTTCTCCTCTTTCTAGTCTTCTTGGTTGGCACATCATCTTTTGCTTCATCACTCTTTAGTCTTTTTGAAGTCTTTGTTTGTAGTTCTTCACCAAATCTTTTTAGACTATCTTTTGTAGCTTCAAAGTTTATAGGTGCAAAAGATTCAACATGCTTCACCAACTTGTCAAATTCTTCTTTTACTTCTTCAAAACTAAAATTCTTCAGCTGAGATAGCTTCCATGTCCCCTGATTCTTCAAGTAATTCATCATATATGTTCTCAGCTGTGATTGGGTCATGGGCTTATTTCTTTTAGCTCTTGCTATTTCTTCTGCAAAATGTTTCTTCCTTTGATTTACTAGCTCAACCATCTTCTTTGCAAAGTTTTCTCCTTGTAAGTCACTTCCTAGCACACTCTTTGACAACTCTGCATTAGCTTCAATCTTTGCTCTAATAAGATCGTAATCTTCATCTGTGTAATGCTGAGCTTCAAATTGAACTTGAGCTTTTCTTTTCTTTTGTTGCACGCAGTTGTAATTCATCTTTCTCTGCAAATTCTGTGTGCTAAAGAGAGACTCAATAGTATACGTTTAGCTTTCTTCTTTTCCAAGAATCAATTGATAGCTGCAGTAGACTAGCTTCTCTTGTAGAATTTGTTCCTTAGTACTTCTTTGGAGTTCTTCAAAGATCATAGGAGCGTTTCCTCTCTTTGGCCTTTCTCAGGTGAAAGAATAGACTTGTTAATACTGTAGTACTAACTCTTTGTGGGGTCGGCGGGGGGGGAGCCACTACAGTACTAACTTTATTACTGCCAGTATTAACTCCTTTCGCCACCGTACTAACTTTTCTTGATTGAAGATCAAGCTAGTGACAACCTTTCTTTCCCATTGTCTCTTTCCTCTCTCTTATTACCTCCCTTCCCTTATCTATTGACCTTTGGCTTCTTGAGAAGCACCCTGGAGATAGTTTTAGCTGTTCTAATATAGTAGGTCTAATCTTCAACTTGTTACCTCCCCTGAAGTCTGGACTGTGGTCTTAGATGGAGTAACCAGCCCTTGTACCAAAGAAACTAGAGGATTATCTTGACTTTTCCTCCTCTGAGCCTCATATTCTTCCTCTTCAGAGTCTGATAAGACCACATTTCTCCTTTTCAAAATATCTTCCATCTTCTTCACCTTCTTGACCAACTTCACAATAGCACTCCCCATTGTCAGCTTGGTTTGCTTGAGATCCTTTTCTAGACTATCAATTTTTGTCATTAATTGAGGAACTACTTGAAGTAAATCATCCAAAGTCATCTGTCCTTGGGCATGCTCTTGTGGGGGTGAGAAGTGTTGGTGTACAGGGGATGGTTCCTCAAAAGTGTGCTCCATAGGATCAGGGTCGGTTTCAGGGATAGGTGTAGGTGTAAATGCAGGGATATGGGTAGGTATAGGTGGTGGAGATTGTTCTGGTGGTAAAAGGTAATGTATTTTTTAAAAACCATAATACAAAAAATTTAAATATTTAAAATATTTTTAAATAACAAACAAATTTATGGAATTGTAGATGATGATGTGAGTTTGAGCCACATCAAGATGTTCTTTACCTACATTTAGATTAGAAGTAGCAACAAGCAGCATAGCGGGCAACAAAGGTCTTGGTGCCCCTCTAAAACCCCTTTTCATATTCCTAAAAATCTTTTTAGTTAGGGTCACAGCTAGATAAGGGTGTTTTTTTCCGTTTGAATATCCAAAATCAGTTACAAAAAACGAGGATACATCAAAAAACTTGTTTGGCTTTAAGTTTGCCTCCATGCCATCAAAGAATTAGTTTTGAAAATTATAAAACTCGGCCCAGTGGGAAAGAAAAAATCAAAGCAGTCGCATATTGCTACCATATTGATCCCATCCACCACTTATAGAGCTTATATAATGCAAAAGATGGTGGACTAAAAATCTCCATTGGGGTGTGAAAAAGCTTTTCCAAAAGGTGAAAGATCCGTCAGTAGGATACCCCATTTGCCCCATCCCCTCAAAAATCTCATTATTTGGCAACATTGTAATCCCTGAAGCATTTGCTAATTGAAGACTTATAGTTCTAATAGATGCCTCAGGTGATTGTATAGATAATGGTATCATAGTTGCTTGTAATTCTAGGGTACCATCAGCAAGAGTGTTGGCTAGTAGCAATCTGCCGCATAACCTGTTTGATAGGGAATCATAGTAGTAGGTATTAGTCGTTAAAAGGCATACCTTACGGTTGGAACCTCGGAGAAATCCATATCTCTGCAAAATCCCTCACTTTCATTCAGGCTTGCGCAAGAAACACCACTTGATGTGTTTGTTCACAGTATTTTAAATTGAGCCATTAATCGAAATAGTATATAAAAAAGGTAGTGACCTTGAACTGTAAATTATATTTAATTTTTCTCTGGGTTCCCAGCTTCTTTAAGGTTAGATAAAATGTGGGAGTCTCTCTTCTTCTTCCACATGTGTCCCCTTTGTGTACATTCCCTAGCACGTACCAGTGTTGTGTCAATTGAAGCATCAAGCTTCTTTTTGTTAAAACATCAAACAGGTGTTTTTACCTTAACTCGGAACTCTCCATTCTGTTTTTCTTATAGACATTTTCATTCGAATAGCAATCAATGCTATGTGCGTTTAGTCCATCTCTTCAGATGTCCAAGTTCATTTCACGCAATTTGTTCATGTCTTCATGAAGCAAGTCCCAGTCCTCTGATTGTTTGGCAAAGAGGGAGTAAATAACTTCATCAGCAAAATCAGCAAGAATTTCTTTTTCAGAAATATTGGTTGAAGAAGTGGAAGGAGTACAAGTACTGTAGGCACCAGTAAAACTAGACTTAACCTTATTAGTGCTGCTTTTGCTTTATGAAACAAAAGCAACATTTTGAGCACTTAAAGATGTTTTTGAGGCACCTTGTATTTCCTACTCAAAAACCCTAAGGTTATTGTACAAGTCATCAATAGATAAAGTATCAACATTGGTTATAGGTTCTCATAGTCATTGCCAGATTGGAACCATGCTGGGGGCAACGACCTGGAGAACTTATTTAAATTGGCTTCCTCATTTGATACTTTAGACCCTGAGCTTCCTAACTGAGTATTAATTGGTGGAAATCTGTCATATCACTTTTTCTAACCCTTCTGAACTGGATATTGTAAATGCTTCAAACTGTTGTTTGAAAACAGCCTTCTGTATTTTCTTTGAATTGCAGTACCACACAAAACCTAGTTCTGATTTGGTTCCCAGATCTCTTTTGCCTCATCATGCCATGAATCTTCCATATGCTCCTTGGGACTATGGCCATCAGCAAGTTATTCTTAGCCTTCCTTTCTCTTTTCATAACGCAGCTTGGAATTTCTGCAGCAGTTTATGGGGAAAGTATCGAAACAATACCATCTTTCCGTTGGCTATCTTTTTTGGAGGTTTCCATTCTGAATTACCTTCCAAACATCATTGTTAATGTACTCAAGGTAATACTCCATTTCCATAGCCCATATATCATACTCCTCCTTCTTCAGAATTGGGAGTTTGATATTTGAGATAGCATTTGTTTGAGGAATCACTTGTTGTTTTGTTTAGTGCTCACCAGTGTTGAATGCATCTCATGATTTGATTCTTCATCATCACTAAGATTTTGAGAGAACTATCATTAGCAGGTTGAGACATTTTTGTAAAGATCTGAAAGAGAGTGTTTGTTGTGGTTCTAGTGATTCTTCTTACTCGAGTCCCTCTATTGGCTTTGATACCACTTGTAGGTCCTTGGTCTTGGATCTATATAGCCTTTTAAGACAATAGTTAACTGCTAATTCCAAATCAATCTATGTGAGAGATACTGACTCTGATATCAGTGTTAATCGGAATCTTAATCACAAAGAATTAAGAGAACAATCTACTAATTTTGCTATGGTATTTTCTATTAAGCATTAATGCTTCTATTACGTATATAAAACGTCTATGTTGTAGGGTTCTTGTTTACACCAAGGAAAACCCTAATGGGCTTTACCAAAAGTGTAGAAAGAATAATTTTATCCTTCTAAGATTATCTCCTAAGATATCTCTAAGATAACTATTACTATTCTGTTATATAAACAGACTTAACTAAATACGACCAGTACTAACTATAGTACTGCTATTCTACCAGTACTAACTTTAGTACTGCCAGACTTAACTTAGTACTGCTAGTATTAACTTAGTACTGCCAGAACTAACTAATACTACCAGACTTAACTGTTATACTACTAGTATTAAGTCTTTTACAATCTATTTCCTAACACTTCACTTTCAAATTCCACAATTTAGCCTCAAGCTTTTTCATCTCGTTCCTTAGACAATACTTGTCAGTCATCTTCTTCCTCAGATTGGCCCAAGTCATCGCATATGCAGCATCATGACTGACAGTCATAACATGGGAATTCCACCATGTTTAGGAGCACCTGCTTAGAAGAGTACAAGTGGAAACACTTAATCTGATTTTCCAAAGGCAATTGCTTATGCGGAAAACAGTCTCTATCCTTTCGAAACCATTGAATTAATTCAACAACTCCCTCAGTTGCCTTTGAAATATAGAGGTTTGCACTTCATAAGTCTTCGTAAGTGCATTCTGAACATTGCGTTCAGCTTTTGGCCTCCTGTTTCCCGATGTATGGTTGTCTCGCCATTACTTGTTTTGCATCTCGTTGCTGCCAAAGCGGCAATGACACTTTGGTCAATCATTGCCCTGGTAGTTGGGCATTAGTGGGACCGATGTGGTGGTGGTTGTGTTGGGGTGGGTAGTTGTGACTGGTATTGACCTTGTGGCTCATTTTGATGCCATTTTCTTCAATCACAAGATAATACAATACCCGTTAGATTTCATAAAATCATAACCATGACATGACATATACATGATAAATAAAGTGAGATCACATCACACAGTGAAATATACAACTGAATTGTAATCAAACATGATATAACAAATCGACAGTTCATTCATAAACAAATTTCGATTACAAACGTGACATAATACAACTCATTCCCATATTAAATTGGGAAAAACATACAGAATGTCCAAATACAAAATGATCAGAACGTTAATGTTACAAAATAAATCAACCAACTAATGGCCTTACTAGCGGGGATTAAAACCGTAATATTTTTAGGCTATATACAATATGGACTGCCAGATATGATCTAATCTATGAACTGCTACCAGCCTCCTCTGGCAGCGTCTAGCTGTGCAGGACCTCCAGCGGGTCCCTTGTTGTCGCCCTCGATAGTGCTGTGACCTGTCCCTGTAATGCTACCACATGTCCCTGTAGGGCTGTTACCTGCCCCTGCAAGGTGGTCACCTATCCTAGTAGTGGAGTCACCTCTCTCTGTAGAGACTGCATAATTTTCAATGTCTGTATAAGTTGCTGCTGTCGGGTACGATCAGCCGTGCTCAACTATCTCATCTCTGCAGATCTCCTATGGTCTGCCTTTAGCATCTCTGAAGTCACAGCCTCTCTCCTGCGATCAGCATCATGCAACTCTCTGATCTTGAATATGATCAGTATGGAGTGCACAGCTGACATAACCTCTCCGGGGCAGATCACTCGATCCATTGTTCGCCTCCAAAGCTTCGGGACCAATCTAGAACCCGCTTTGCCTCCATATGGATGATGTGTATAGGCATTCTGCTCGTCTGTCTTTAAACAACATTATTGAGTCTACAGCCAATAACTGTCTCTGAGTTGCTCATCGTCTAACAGTTATAACTCATTCATGTCCTTGCCTAACCTAGTCTCCAAATGCTGTCATTTTCGGACCCAATCTGTGTCAGATACTAAAGGGTTGCCCCTGAGGGTTCTCAACTTTCTCATCACACGAGTCGTGATCCCATATCCAACCGCTCTCTCGGGTTCAGCCGATCTCCCTATCCATAGTAGATATAAGCTTAGTCTGCTCTAAGCCCTCTAGACGAATCTTAGCAGCACAGGAGATGAGCTCTTCCTATCCTCGTATCCATAACCCAAGAGCGATACCTAACCTCTTCGAGGTAAGGTAAGACTTAACCTCGGGTCTGTCCTCCCTACGACTAGCAGAGGGTAGTAGCAAAGGTGGTGATGAAAATAGGAACTGATATGGGCAAAGGTGGTGGTATCTAATGATGGTGATCTGGTGTGGTGGGGGAGAGTATGAAGGGTGGTGGTAATGGGTAGAGAATGGGATAGTAGATGCGGCTCATGCTTTCATCCGGATCTCACGTCGATAGCCAATGAACGAATGGGGCTAGGAGGTGTGTTGGTGATAACAACATGTAAGGGTGGTGGAGAGTGGTAGTGATGAAGAAGGTATCTGGGAAGTTGGTGAAGACCATAGGGAGGAGTGGGGTATGATGGTGGAGTAGATATACGAGAGAAAGTCTAGCAACCTCGTGCATCAGACCATATGTGTAGGTATCTAGACTGAATAGAAATCTAGCTGTCACACGTTATGCAAGGTGTGGTGGTGGTGTCGGCGCAAAAACTCATCAGTCTTCGAAGGCTCTGTCTCCTCTCGCAGATGGGGCTGAAGTAGATGGTAAAGCAATAATACAGAGTCGGCAGAGCGAGGTGCTCTCCTCCACTCCTCTCATCGGCCTCGATGTCCAATATCATCATCCGTCATCAACCTCTAAGGACCCCTCCACGTCATTGCGTCATCTCCTCCATCGGCAGGATCCTCCTCGGGGTCCTCATTGTCATCCTCCTCCGGGTCCGCCTCAGGACCGGACTCCGGGACATAGTTAGGTGACTGAGCAGTGGGTGAGGCATCATCAGCATATGGTGGTCTTCGCAAAAATCTCTTCATCCGCTTGCTTGGCCTGCGACATAATTTCTGGCGAAGGGGGGGTTCCTTTCTGGCTCCTCTGGGTCAGGCTCTTAATTTGGAGAGGGTAGGGCCTGAAGAGCGGCCTCCATGTATGGGTCCTCTAGCATCCAAGGCAGCTCAAGGTACTCGTGATCATTGGCTCTTGGTTATCATATGTCTGATAAATCCTCAAATGGGCTGGAAACCTCCGTGCATGCAACCACCGATTCATCTGAATCTGACATGACTGAATCTGAAAATTCAAAATAGCTTATATTAGTATTTAATATAAGACTCTTATAGTAATATACATTTATATCATAACATGTATATCAATTATGAATGCATCTAGTGTCACAACCACTTAAGGCACAAGTAATGTATGCATTGAATGTATGCACATTGTATGTCCGTCGTAAAACTCCTCTTTGTATGAATTCGATGTTTAAAAAATGGTTATTGTTCCAGCAAAAAACATTTGACTTGGTTCTCTATAACCTTGGCTCTCATACCAATCTGTAACACCCCCAATTTGGGTCGCAGCGGAATAAGGGTCGGGCGTGTTACTGCATAGATCAATAAACACAGAATGTATATAGAACGACTAAAAATGTCATTAAATCCGATAGAGTGGATTTAAACAAAGTATTTGTTATATATGCCGAAGCTTATTTTCCACTTGGTCAAAATCAAGATTTCTAGCTTATACTGTTATACAAATGTAAGGCGACAAATATCTTAATGCATGATATCCAAATCAAAATCCACCAATGTATCCCTTGCACCTCGTGCTTTCTGATCCCTGAAAAACATTTATTAAAAACGTCACATTAATGTTGGTGGATTCTATGTTGATAAATCATATTTATTGTAGGACCATAAGATTTCCAAGTGGTATGATACATGCAACTAGGCAGACATTTCTTATGAATGTATTTTACGTTGCCCTAAGCTCCAGGACACTGAAGCTCGACATAAATGGAATACCAAATAAATGGCCTTTATTGCCGTGATGATGTTCTTAAACCCGCATAAATCCTATGTTGACCTGGTACGTTTGCCCGCTGTGATAGTTAATCACCGAACAGGGATGTCAATCCCAATAGACTCTATTCATAAACATTCGTCTCCCCCTGCAACAATCCCGGAACTGACAGTTATGAATAGTGGGCTAACTGAGGGTTATCGAACTTAGGCAACACATAATTCATAATGTAACAAGTATCTTACTTGTGTCAGTTGTAAAACATGGCTGTTTTCTCACCCAAAAAAATGATTATAAAACAAAAAGCATTAAAACGTTGGGCTAGAACACACCTTGATTGACGCATAAAAGTATGTCACATGGATAAATGCGTCACGTAAATCGTCCGATGCACTATTTAAATTAAGGTCGTATTGTAGTAATACAGTGGGTAAATACTACCTTTCATAATTCTATATAGCTATTCACCATTATTTTTTTGTAAATTGTGTTTATTTAAGTTAACGTTTTATATTTCCTCGTGTGTAGTAAAATGGGTAACTTTCCCGTTTTAAGTCGATTTTGATTTTCTTCTGCCCCCGCTTTCGTATTAGGACGAGTATCATAATTGATTTTCATATTTTTGACTCCTCTATGAACAGTACTTTTTACTGTTCAGCAGTTATAAAAGTTTTTTTATAGTTTTAGTTATCGTAAAACCGTAAAACGTCGTATTTTTATTCGTTAATAAAGCTCCGTTTTTAGCGATTCTTTCGAGCACGTTCTTTTCGGTAATTGAAAGTTCTACTGATTTACTGAGGTTTAAAAAAATAAATTTCTGTCATGAATAGTAACTTTATAAAAAATAGTTTTTAAAAGTATTAATTGTGTAAACTCACGTAATTCTCATAACTCATTCGTTATTAATTGAAAATTTTCATTTCTTCTATTTTGGAATCCATTAAACATATATGTAATTTGTTAAAATACTAAACTTGTTTGTTTTATTATAATTTTTATAAAATGGTTATAAAAATTTCTTTATAGATCGTTTAGTTATCACGCATAACTGTTTTTACCGTAACTTTTTTGTTATTTATCTGTTTTTCAAGTTTCTTAGCTTTTTGGAATCGTCATGAGACTAATCAATTTTATAAGAACTTAAATGGGCAGGTAGTAGTATTGTCGAATGAAAACAGAAAGTTTATGTCTTTCTTGTTTTATTCCATATTAACTGTTGTTTTTATACTTTTCAACTTTGTAACTTTACCATAAGGTCTTTTTTATACTATAGATAGATTATGTGTCTTACATAGTATAGGTCACATTAGTTCTCATTAGTTTCCTCAATATGTCCCAAATTATCCAGATTAACAGTTTTCCGTTTAATTATACCTAATTTACTTGTAGTTTTTCATGTATAATCATTAAAAACACTCATCTTTCATTAACACTTTTTAGGACTTATACCAAGGTTGTTCATCACTTGTATATTCCATTATAAATTATTTTAGTGTTCATATGATGAACATCACTAAAAGTCCATACACAAGATTACCCATGTCTTATACAATGTTGCATTATTTGAATTGTAACATATTACGTAACCTTTTAAAACCCTAATTTGTATTTATCAATTTTTACACCAAAACAACATGGTACAATCCTTTTATATCCATTTTAACATGATCTCATTAACATCATAACATGTTTAAAAGTGATCAAATCCATAACTACAAATAAGGATCCCTTTTACATGTTAAAAAGTTCTAAATGGTGATTTTTCTATATAAAACATCATATGCATATAAAATCATGAAAATGAAAAGATAAAGGTTTTAGGTAACCTTAGTGATGAATGATGATGATAAGAAATAAGAGCTAAACCCTTGCTTAGACTTAAAACCAAAGCTAGCAACAATAGAAAACCTAGATTTCCAACTAAAACCCTAGCTTCCCGTATCTTGATAACTACTTGCAAATGGTTAGCCAATGCTTGGAAACATCTTAGAATATCTTAGGAATGATGTATGTAGGTGTGTATAGGTGGTAGAAAATTTGGTATGGATTTATTACAAAGGGGTGTTTGAGCCGTGGGCTTTAGGGAGCCAAAAGAGAGAGTTTGTTGAGTTTTTGGTTAAGTGTTTATGTTGTATGTATTAATCCATCAACTTGAATACTTTCATTATATGAGGGTAGGCAGGGTCAAAAGTATGCTATGAGTAGGTCAGAACATCATTTCATGGTCTTAAGGAACACTATAGTCAAATGGGGACAAGTTATGGCTAGGCTTAAATGAAAAGGTGTTGTACAAGCCATTTGTTATGAAAATTGTGTGCCTATTGTCTCCAATGTTGTTGTTATGCCATGGGATAAGGGGGAAATGGGCTTCTAGAAACCTTTTGTTATATAACACATTATCTAGTAAAAATTATACTAGTTACAACTTGTAGTTTTTCATAAAAGATGTTTACTTGCAAGTATTTGTGTATTGTTTTATTTCTTTAATGTACAAAGTGTAAAGTAATATTAACTTGGGTAAATTTAATAAAACTTTGAGTGTTGGGTACAATCGTTGGTATTTGTTGAAGCGTAGATTAATTAACGTGATTCCGGGTATGCCTAAACGTAATTTTCGCGAAACGTTGATTCCCTTTAAAGTATCCGATAAAAAATAAATGAACAAGATCATAATTATTCTCAAAATAATTATTTAATACTTGATTGATGTAAACGCTTAATTGTTTGATGCCCATTTACATTGAACACTAATTTTTAGCCTACGCGATTTAGCTTAACATTTACGATTTAAAACAAACACGTACAATACAAAAGATTCATTGTAGATTTATCGACGTCGTCAATGACTTAAAACCACGGGGTGTTATATTGGAACCTTGCACAAGCACAAACTGTAAAAATTATGTCAGGCCTAGAAGTTGTTAAGTACATCAATGATCCAATCATTGATCTATATAAGTGAACGTCTACATCCTCAGCTTCTTCATCCTTGATCAATGCTTTGTTATTCTCCAAGGGAGTGCTTGCTGTCTTCATAGTGGCAGAATCAAACTTTTTCAAAATATCAGCCACATACTTGTCTTGACTGATGAAGATTTCATCATCTCTCTGCATGACGTAACCCTAAAAAGAAAGTGAGCTCCCCCATAGAACTCATCTGGAACTTCTTGTGCATCAAACTTTCAAACTCTGTACATAAAGACTTCTTAGTAGACCCAAAGATAATGTCATCTACGTACACCTGTACTAACAGGATATCACCTTTGTCTTTCTTGATAAACAAAGTCTTATCTATGATCCCTCTCTAAATCCATTTTCTAAAGGTAAGTTAGACAAAGTCTCTTACGAGGCTCTTAGGAGCTTGATGGAGGACCTATACGGAATTTTCTATTTATAGTCTTTGTTGGGAACTGTAGATCTTTAAAACCATGAGGTTGGCACACATACACCTCCTCTTCTATTATGCCATATAGAAAGGTACTCTTTACATCTATCTGGCACACAATAAACCCCATATATGATGCATAGGCCAAAAATAACCTGATTTCTTCTATCCTAGCAACAGTAGTAAAAACCTCATCATAATCAATGCCTTCTTCTTGGGTGTAACCTTGTGCAACCAGTCTTGCCTTATTTCTAACTACTATCCCTCTCTCATCTTTCTTGTTTCTATAGACCCATTTTGTTCCAATGGCATGCTTGCCTTTGGGTAAATCAACCAATCTCCAAACCTTCTGCAATCTAAATTGTAGCAACTCATCTTGCATTGCCTCTATCCAGCTTGGATCTGTCAAGGCTTGTGTCACCTTCTTGGGTGCTATTTGTGAGAGAAAACAGGCAAATAAGCAGTTTTGATAATCTTTGTAATTTGTCCTCCTTTGCTTTTTTGATGTAACTGACCATTGCATGTTCTTCAGAAATCTTGGTCATTCTCCTTGTTTGAGTAGCTGAATTTATGTCTCTAATGATTTGGTCTTTAGGATGATCTTTGTGTATTCTGGTTGTGGGAATAGGACTAACATTCATGGTTGTTTCCAAGTTGTTAAGGTCAGCCTCTGCACCCACATCTTCATCATCATATGCACCACTAAAGATACCAATATTTAGAAGATCATCAATATCCTCCAAATCAGGCATAAGAGGATCAGTTGGAAGATCATCAGCATTAGTAAAACTTTCCCA
>BQNB010087614.1:0-24685 GCA_026074375.1 Tanacetum coccineum | reverse complement strand
GTATATTCCTAATATAAAAGGGAATCTCACGTAAATCTAAAGCCGTTTATTAATTATGCCAAAGATTAAATGTTAGTCAATAAGATCAAGGATATAGGATTCCTAAATAAGCATGAAAAGGGG
Source organism: Tanacetum coccineum (assembly GCA_026074375.1). Lineage (NCBI taxonomy): Eukaryota > Viridiplantae > Streptophyta > Magnoliopsida > Asterales > Asteraceae > Tanacetum > Tanacetum coccineum. The sequence continues at coordinate 24,562 of BQNB010087614.1, read as the reverse complement.
TGAAGATCGAGTGAGCGTTGGACAAAACCACGAGCACGAGAGTCTTCATAATCTAGGTAATCCTAACAAATCATCACATACAACAAAAACATAAGATTGGAAGAGGCGAGGCCCCTCACGTCACACTTATTAGAAAATAGAAAGAAGATAGAAATACGAGTTGCCTCCCGAGAAGCGCTTTGTTTTTGTTAACCTAGTCATGACCTTTACCCTTCCCCCATACTTGAGATTGTCAAGGAGGATAGAAATGGAGAAATGGAACATCCAAGATAGGAATGTCCTCTCCATAGATCATCATCGGGCTTTTAGAAAAATCATAAAAGATCTGGAAAGTTTTGAAGCCCCGATGAGATAAGAAGTGAAGAGATTTCTCCTCTTTTGAAACAAGAATACCATGATTGAAAGCTTTAGCAGTTAAAACTCCTATATCGGGCTCAATATCAAAGTAAATTCCATCATCATCCGGTGGTTTCTCAGGAGGACGAGGGGATGATGAAACATAATAGCGATCAAAGTGAAATGAATCATTTTCAGGAAGTGAAAGGGAATCATTGGTAAGCAATTCTTCAAGAAAAAGAATATCCCCCTCTAAGTCACAGCGTCATTCTCAATACCCAGTGGTATCGAGTCATCCGAAGCAAGAAATATATCGATCTCCTCCATAACAGAGTCACTAACCTCAACGGGGATAGGAGATGGGGAAAAAGACTTGATTATAGCATTAGAAATTTCAAAATTAAGTTCTTCTGGAGGTCAAGGAGATGAATTATCATATACCAACTTCTTAATAAGATGAATATCATCCTTCGGATCAAAGTTGGTTTTAGAAATTCCCGGTGGAATTGGATTAATAAGAGCGAGCTTACCGGCGAACTCCTCGAGAAGGAAATCAATCTTAGGGGAAGTTATCACGGTATTTTTATTGAGCAATGATTCTATTAAATCAGATTCAGCATTAAAGTGATCATTTTCATTTCCTGGTGGAATTGAATCGAGATCTTCTAACACCTCATTATAAAGCGGATTAATCTCATTAGAAAAGATTTCTTTATCAAATTCAAGAAAAGGGTTCGAGTAAATTTTAAAATATTCTACCAGAACATCTTCCTCAGAAAATGACTCGTCATCACTAGAGGTATAATCATCATTAGAATCGAAGAGAGGATTTGAGAAAATCTCAGAATCATTGTTAAAATCGGGAGAATTATCACAAAAAGGCAAATCACACTCGCTTACGTAATCGGATAAATCTTCGGATTCACTTGGGGTTAGGTTAAGGTTCTCAATACTGGTCTCAATTTCTTCGTCCGAATCCGTTTCCAGAATAGTGTCAAGATGCTCATCCTCCATTATGAGAGAGTCCGTAATTGGTAAGTCGGGTGTGATTGAATCTGATGGAGGAGTTTCACCAATACTCTCTCTATAGAAATCATGATCATCGTCCGAATAGTAAACAGGAGGCTTCCAATATTGAGAACTATCCCGCTCTTCCTACTTTAGTTGATTCAAAGTATTACCAAGAGTTGGTAAATCTTTAGAGAATTGAAGCAGCAATTCTTGCATACTTTCTGTATCAATCTGCTTTTCTTACAAAGTTTGCATAACTGTAAGAATACTCACCTCAGCTAGCAATACGGCAATACTCTTTTCTTCAGGAGGTTGATTATTATTTTTCAAACAGGTTCGTATAGATTTTATTAGTTTCTCTTTAGCAAGCAACATTTCCGTACTCATTTCCTGACGAGGTTGATGAAAGACGGGATACTGCGGGGGTTAGAATTGGTCAAAACCGAAAGAATTAGAATTATAGCAAAAATTAGGCTCATAGAAATTTTGATTCATCGGTTGACACTCAAAAGTCACATGAGGACCCCCGCAGTCTTCACAACAAAGATATTGTTGTGGAAAACTTGGTGAAATTTGTGGAAAATTATCAAGGTTTTGATTGAAACACGGGTCCTGATTGTAAACAAACGGAACTTGTGATGGACAATCGTAACCATAATGAGCGTCGTTTCGACATAACTCACAAGTAGAACATGGACATCCATATTCATCACTCAGACTTCCACAAAAGAAATAAATGAATTGGTCGGATGATTCCATGAGAATTAAACCATTGGGAGATAAAGAAGAATATTTTTTAAGAAAATTATTATTTTTTTATTAAAAACAAACACAATATTTTTGGTAACCGGAAGTCAAATTGCACACGGTAGCTCTCTAGAAAAACGCACAAAGAAGCGGAGGAGCGGGTAAGCGCGAAGCATTTTAAAAACCTTCTCCTTTCGGGTCGAAGTTCGTTGGATCAACCCTCCTTATACCTCTCTTATAGTTTGTTAAACTAAAGGTGAGCCGATTTAACAATTGACATCACGGTTTCTTTTGTTGTTTTTTTTATTTTTTTTTTGGATTTTTGATTACTTTATAATATTTTTGTATTATTATTTTTTATATACGAAAATATTCACAAAAACAAGAATAACTTCCGAGGAAGGATCTTCAAAAAACAATCTTCAAACGACAACTTGAAATTCGTAACACAGCCTCCCCGACAACGGCGCCAAAAATTGATCTTAGTCAATAGTATATATATATATATAATATAGGTAAATCGGAAAATGACTTTAAACTAGAGCGATAAACCAACTCACAAATAAAATATAATTCCGAAAGTATCGACTTCAAAGTAACCCCCTTCTAGTCGTTTCTCGGGTCGATTATGTTCCAATGAGGCGTGAATTGAACTTCGTTGAAGTTTGTGATCGGGATTTTGAATAGTTCAAAGATTTTTGATTTGTTTCTATATCTACTGACAAAATATAAAAGTATAAAAAAACAATTTAACAATTAAGGCAATTACGATATTAAAAACGTTAACGGAATTAAAAAAACGCGACAAATTAAGCAACTAAATCAAATTTTAACTCTAATAATAATGGCAAAAATAAACAAAACTATTATGCTAAAAATAAAAAGGCTAAAGGAATATAGATACCACATATGATGAAGAGTGCAAAAATGACGAGATGAAATGAGACCCGCTCCATAAGCTTAAAAACCCAATCCGTAAGCTCCGTTGTATAAACCCACTAATAATGCTTAATTGCCTCTTTATCTCTACCAAGTACCCACAATCATTATTAATGCTAAACTAAAGAAGCATTGATTAAAGAAAAATATTACGGAGAAACTAATACGAATGATTCTTAAATTCTTTTTTTTAAAAGCAAAATGACGTAACTATTTGAAAGTAAGAATGTAAATGATTTGTTAAAGCATTTAAAACAATTGATGAGAAATTAAAGCTATTAATGAATTGATAAAACTTATAAAAACCATTCGTTCAGCAAAAGAAATAACTACTATGAATTCATTTGGTAAATATTAAAGTAGAAAAGAAAAACATTTAATACCAATAATTGAGGGTTGAATTAATGATCGGTGTATATTGGTTTGCTATTTTCTTAGACTCATCATCGACTCCTAGATGGGAAGGGTGAGTTGTCAGCTGCTTCTTCTCTATCCGTTTATTGGTGTAGGTTATAACAAGACATCCCAAATGAGATGGTGTGTAGGTTTTCATTTATTTATTTATTGGATTTGGGTCATGGACTTCTTGAAACATTTGTACGAATTCGACAGAAATTAAAGACTGATTATAAAGGAATAACTTCAACTTTTTATTAATAAACTTGAGATCACAAGACTTGAAAAGAGTATTAGCTTACATAAAAGCTTAAAGACAGAGATATGTAGAAAAAGACATAAAAGTAAATTGCAGGAAAAATAGAATGGATTGAATATAGGAAGTGTAGAAATTCAATCTCTATTTATAGGAGAATGGTGTGCATCTTGTAAGATAAAATCACCAAGGCCTTCAATTCTTTCTATAATTGATTATGGAAGGTCATAATTCTTGCCAATCAATCTTGAAACCGCCTCATTAATTCTTTCCATTCAAACTTGAAACTGCCTTATTAATTCTTTGACCTCTATTTTTGGCTCATATTTTATTATATTTCAAATGAAGATGAAGCGGTAACGACCGTTAGTTGTTAGGACTAACGGTGTTTGGGTAAACGAGTGTTAAGTCTCCAAGTGGGCTTCTTCTTGGGCCGGTTTGGTTATTTCCATATTGGGCTACTTTCTTGGCCGATTTTCTTCATAATTTGGGCCGGTCTTGGCCCAATAATTTTGGGCTAGGATTGGCCCACTTTGCAAAATGTCCTCAACTTCGGCTTTTCTCGCTCTTTCCAATCTCATGCTCGGTTTTGTCCGTTTTTTTGTCTTATTTTTGTCTTTTTGTGAATATTCGTTACCTGTACAGTACATAAAGCAAAACAAGCATATATTTAGCATTTTATGTCCGTTTTTGGTTAATTAAGCTCATTTTATTGAGATAAATGTATGTGTATTTAAGCATATATCAATGCACTAGCATTAAATGTTTATTGAGAAAGTGCGGCGCACACAAAAGATTGTGTGGCATACTTGGGGTGTAAATGCAGTAGCATTAAAGTCATCATAAATGCTTTATATCAGATGGGAAATGCGGCGCACAATTGTTAAGTGCAGCGTACTTGTTGAGTTAATGCAACGTTGACTGCCTTTGTCTTGAAGGAAAGTGCGGCCCACAATTGTTAAGTGCGGCGTACTTTTGGTACATAGAACTTGATTGTTGATCTTTTTCTTGAGTTATGCGTTCTTTATCGCGTAAGTATTTGATTTTTATGTATCTAGCCTTGGGATGTCTTCAAGTGATCCTGCAAGCAATTTTAGTTTATTAAGTATCAAAAGTTCAAGTGAAATGATATATACATGTAACGCCAAAGAAAATATGCATAATTTGGGCGTTATCAAATCCCTCCACAATTAGCTTATTGCTTGCCCTGAAGCAATTAAAGCGAGAAAATAAATCATTTATCGTGACGTGGAGAAAATTTGGATTTTATAAGAGTTTGCATATTTTAGGTAACTTTTCAGGCATAGACATATAACATATCACCTCACATAGGGATAGTGTTTGATTTTCAATTCACTCATGCCACTCGGATAGGGTTTATATATTTGTGAAGAACACTCAATTTGCATAAACATAATCTAGACAGCTATCATAGGCTTGTACTTAACACATAAACCTAACCGAAGGGCGGAACTTGATATTTGGAGCGGATATAAACTCCACGTGCCAAAACATAAGCATTTATATATATGTGTATATATATATATATATATATATATATATATATATATATATATATATATATATATATATATATCACCAAATGCTTCTAAGGCTTGGCACGTAACTTCTTTATTTATCTTAGGAATTTCAGCAACTTTAGCATCAAAAGGGAGTGCATGCAAGAACATGGACTTGCGGAATTCATTTCATGTGATTAGGCTCTGGTCTAGTAAATGATGATTAAGCACATGTTCTAGAGCTTCTAAATTACCGGCTTGCTAAAATATAATGATCAACCAGTACCAATGTTCCAGAAAAGGCGACAAAGACCATATGTACACATCCGTAACGATGGAATAGACACATACGACTGCAATCAAACCTTAACTCGAACAAGCTAATGGCATCAATTATCTTGGGTGCCAAAGATGGATACCCGAATATTCTATAGGATAAGAATGCTCATAATTTAGTGGAGTAGGTTGTGCTAGCTATAATGTCAATCTGGTTAGATTTGCCTTACTAAGAGCATTTTTTAATTTTTGAAAGCATATATTTATTAAGATTTTTCATAAAATATCAGCTGGAAGAAATTTTTGACAGGGAAAACAAGGAGGGATATGATTAATTTTCCTGTTTGGCTCCCCTCCACACTTAAGTTGAACATTGCCCTCAATGTGATAACTGATAATAGAGATAAAATAGGGGAAAATTAAGGGAAAATGGTAATTCCCGGGGCATAAGGAAATTTATAGCCGAGAGCTATTCTTGAGTAAACTTCATAATTTTTCATATCTTTAAGCTAAAGCACCTACATAAAAGTAAACAAAAGCATACAAAAAGAAAATATTTTTGTTGTTTTTTTTGTTTTAGAAAATGAATAAAAGATATTAGTAGAAGAATGGAGGAGGGACTCCTCCACACTTAAGTGAAGCACGGGTTGCCTCTCGAGAAGCGCTTAATTTTTAGAGAGTCTTTAGCTAGACTCGTACTTCGTGAGTCTTTTTTTTAGGAAAAAGGGAGTTACTGCTTCCCTTGGGTCATTATCTTCTTCATAATATAGTTTAAGTCGATGGCCGTTGACTATGAATGTCTTTCCATCTTTTCCATAAAGTTCAACATATTCTGATGGATATTGATGTTTCACTACATAAGGTCCTAACCATCGAGATCTGAGTTTTGGTTGTTTAAATTTATACTTTGAGTGAAATAGTAGAACTTTGTTTCCTTGTTTGAATTCTTTTCTCATTCTTAATTTTCTGTCATGCCAGACTTTAGTTCTTGCCTTGTATAGACGAGAGTTTTTATAAGCTTGATGTCTAAGTTAGTCTAACTCATGTAACTGAAACATTCTTTTCTCACCAGCAGCGATAAGATCTGAGTTACAATTCCTCAGAGCCCAGTATGCTCGGTGTTCAATTTCAAATGGCAAGTGGCAGTTTTTTCCATATATAAGTTTGTATGGTGTGGTACCGGTAGGTGTTTTGTAAGCAGTGCGAAAAGCCCACAGAGCGTCATCAAGTTTTCTTGACCAAATAGCAGGATTGTCTTTAACAGTTTTTTCAAGAATTCTTTTAAGAGCTTTGTTCGTGTTTTTAACTTGTCCACTGGTTTGAGGATGATATGATTTGGAGAAACGGTGGTTAACTCTATATCTTTTCATGGTTTTTTTCATTATTTTGTTGCAGAAGTGAGTTTCGCTGTCGCTGATTAGAGCTTTAGGCATTCCGAAATGGCAGAATAGTTTCTTTAAAAAAGTTATAACCACTCGGGCAACATTGGTTGGTAAAGACTGAGCTTTGGCCCATTTAGATACGTAATCAACAGGGACAAGAATGTATTCAAACTTATATGATTTTGGGAATGGTCCCATAATGTCTATACCCCATATGTCGAAAATTTCACATACTTGAATATTGTATAAGGGCATCTCATCTCGTTTTGATATATTTCCTGTCTTTTGACATGCTTCATATAAGTGAACTAGAGTATGAGCTTCTTTGATGATTGTTGGCCAGTAGAAACCTGAATCCATGACTTTTTTAGCAGTTATGTTGGGTCCATAATGTCCATCGGTTGGTCCGTGGTGACATTGGTCTAAAATGGTTCGAGTTTCTGGTCCAGATATACAGCGTCTGATCATACTGATTGATTGTTTTTAAGATATATATAAAATATATAATAAAATATATAATATAAGTATAATCTAAAAACACAATCAATGAAACCGGGAAGTAGTATAGAATATCCCCGGTTCGTTTATCCCCAACGAGGCTGTGCTGGAGAATTGATACAGTCGGAAAATTGGAGTTTGAATGAGATTAATGATTTGAGAGAGTAGAAAGCTAGATTAATCAATAACAAACAAAAACGATTGAGAAAAACCTAAAAATTATGAAATTAAGCTGAAAAACGAGAGAAGGAATCCCGAACAAGGGGTCAAAAACCTAAAATCTTAAAAATTAACCCTACAAAGAAATTTTTACTTCTAAACTACTCTAGGGGACTAATAACGAAGAATGAAAAAGACTAGACTAAAAACGGAGGTCGTTTGACCCAAAAACGAGTCAAGACAAGATCCGTACCCTAGACCCGTTCTTTAAAAATCAAAAGTTTGCAAAAATGAGCCTACAAAAATTTTTCTATTTTTCCTACGTAAAACATGACTAAAGAAAATTTTCTAAAAAAGAAAAATATTTTTTTGATAATTTTTGTATTTTTTATGATTTTTTAAAACTTATAACAAAATTAAATTATAAAAAATACTAAACTAGTTTTAAAAATTCTGAAAAAATTACCTAAAATACTAGACCCTACGACTTTCCTAAGAAAAATAAGAAACCCAAAATTCGGCTTATAAATAAGCCGAAAATAAGCTCAAAAGAGCTTATAACTAAAGGGGCAAAACAAGGTTAAATTAATAACCACTTGGGACTCTAACGTAGAAGTCCCAAGGGCACAGCGGTAAGGGGTGGTATAAAGAGGGGTGTATTGAGGGTTGAGACCCGGGTTCGAGTCTTGCTCACCCGGGTTTCCCCTTATCTCCCTTCTTTTTTTTTGAAAAACTTTTTAAACAAACTTATAAAACACCTTGGGCTTATCAATTTTTATAACTACAACTTTTTGAGAAAAGCTAAAAATAAGCTGAAAAAGGGCTTTTTGTTTGGCAGAAGGCTTAAATTTAGCTTAAAGGCTCAAGTGGCTATATCTTTTTGACTTTTTGGACTAATAAGCTAGAATTTGAACAAATAAGCTAAAAGGGATTATCTAACCTAAGCTAATTAAGCACTATGAATTAAAATGTAACAACTAAATAAGCTAGAAAGGGCTAAATCAAATCAACAGTATGCTTAACTAAGCTTAAAGGGCCATGTGGCTTTTTCTTGGCTGTTAGCACTCAATAAGCAAGGAAAGGGCACAATAAGCTATCACAAGCAACAAAGGGGACAAGATAAGCAATAAGCAACAAACTTTAGCAATTACTAGCAACTAAATAAGCCAGAAAAGAGATTAAGCTATCAAACAGTATGCTTAATACTTAAGGGGCTTAAGGACACTTGATTTTTTGATTTTAAGCACACAACAAGCTAAGGAATTTAAAAATAAGCTAAGACAAACAGAAAACCAAGCTAAATAAGTAAAAGAGAATAAAAAGCTATAACTAATAAGCTCCTAATAAGCTAGAAAAAGAAAATCAGCAATTTACTACACTAAACTAAATGAAACAGTCAAAGAGCCTACTTTGAGCTTAATTTTAAGCTACCTAGAGGATGACTTAAGGTCTGAAAAGCTAGGGCTTAATAAAGGGGCTTATTGGCTTTCTATAAAAGCAAAAGACTTAAACTAATGAACACAAATAAGCCAAGAAAAATGGGTTTGAAAACAAGCTTTTGCACCAGGGCAAATTTACTAAAAAAAAGGGCTTAATTTGACAGCTTAAAATAAGCTGTCAAATAAGCTCAAAATGAAAAATAAAGTGTAAACAGATTAAAAGGGGCTTGTGAAGAGCTTGTATTCAAAATTTCATTTGCTAAAAACAAATTAAACTTGCTGGTTTTGGTCTTTGAAAAAGGGCTTTTTCTTTCACTAAAAGATGACACAAAAAATCTTTTTGGCAGTTTTAACTTAGGAAAACAAATGACTCAAACACTTTTTAAAAACTTGTTTAGACTTCTCAAATGACACACTTTGAAGCTAAAACTCAAATATACAAGAGCTTATCCAAGTAAGCTCTTGTACCTTTTTCAAAAACCAACAGTCTTAAGGAACACTTATAAAACTTTGAAAAACACCTTTTGGAATTAAAAACTTTGGAAAAACAGACTCACAATGGCTTAAAGACTTAAGCCAAAGTTAGCCAAGTGACACCAACCCATAACCTTGCCAGTTTGACCCATTTTGGGCTTAACCCAAACACCCCTTTAGATTTCTAAAAACGGATTTATCACTAAAAAGACTGAATTAAGCTCAAACTTTTGAAGTCAACTATCAAATATGCAATAATAAGCATTAAAAGATAAAAAGAAAAAGCAAATAAGCAATCTAATAAGCTAATAAGCAAAAAGTGAAAAATAAGCTATCTAGGCAGTTTATACTTAAGACTTGAACAATGGCATAAAAGCATTAACAAACATAAATAGGACATAAACAAGTAAGAAAAACAAGAATAAGCTAAGAATAAGCAAAAATAAGCTGTTGCTACAGTAACTTTTAAGCAAAAATTTAAAAAGAAAGCATACCTTGATCCTTGCTCAAAACAGGATTATGAATACCTAAATAAGCTCTAAAACCTACCCATTAGCTTATAAATAAGCTATACTAAGCAACCAATGAGCCATCCAAGACTGCTCATTCATCCTTTAGCTTATCAAACAGTGACCCCTTTTTTTCTTTTAATTTTTCTTGGTATCTTGTATCAAGGTTTGAAAAACGTTTTTAAAGTGCTTATATTGAGAGCTTATATGGTTTTTAAAGAAACACAAGTTGAAATCAAAATTTAGAACACAATGTGAAAGATAAAACTGAATTTTTCATTAGACTAAAAGAAGTACAAGTACATAAAAGTGAAAATTAAAACTCTGCTCTAAAACTACACTGAACTACTCACTAAAAAACTAACTACTTTGCCTCTAGGGCTTACAAAAGCTTATATAGCAAAATAAGCTAGGGTTTGCACTTTTGTCTTCTCTCCTTGTGTGGTTCTTTGTAGACACAAAACAGCCTTGTGTTTGTTGTGAGAGTAGAAACTCAAACGAATCCTGGCCATTGGATTGTCTTGGTGCCCAAGGTGCTTCATCACGACCCTTAAAATCTTAGCCAATGGTTGTTGAGGGGATTGCCAACTTGTCAAGGAGTCATGTGGGGTGTGGGGTTTGCTGGTGGTGATGGTTTTGGACGGTTTTAAATAGTATTTGAGGAGGGGGGAGGTGACAAAGGTGGGGTATGGTGTTGGCGGGAAATGGGGTTGGGAGATGTACAGTGTTTCAAAACCAGGGGTGAAGTTTGGGAGTTTGTCACAATTGGTCCCTCATGGTTATATAAGTCATTGCAATTTTAGTCCATGTGTTTATAAACGTTTGGGGACTTGGCAAAAATACCCCCCAAGTGTTATACTTGATATTGCAAGTTAAGTCCTTTTGGGTTACATCTTTGGAGGGTTGGCAGAAATAACCCTTGTGGTTAATACTTTGGTGAAATGGCAGTTTAAGCCCTTGCAAGTATTTTTCTTCTTTTCATTCATTAAATAAGTTAGGGACTTGGCAATTTTGGCCCCTAAACTTATTTTTCTTTACTTTTTTACTTTGGATTTGTCAGGGTTGACTTTGGTTGACTTTTTCACACTTGGGCTTTGTCTTGACTTTGTCATTTCCACGCTTTTCCATTTCGTGTCCGGTTTTGTCGTTTTGGCTTCATTTTTCTTCCTTTTCTTAGATATCCGTTCCTGCACAACACAATTAGCAAAACAAGCATATTTTTGGCATTTTAAGTCCGTTTTTGGTTATTTTAACTTGTTTTAAAAGGTAAAAGGTGTGTGTAATTAAACACATACCACTATTTGTTAAAGTTAGTGCTGCTAGCCTAAGGTAATACTGCTGCACTAAGTTAATACTACTAGTTAGTAGTTAAGACTTCTAGTGTATTTTTACTACTGCTCGACAAAAGTTAATGCTGCTAGTTTGTAGTTAATACTGCTAAGGTATTTTTACTACTGTTGAACCATTAGTGCTGCTCTACATTGTTACTACTGCTTGGTATCGATAACTACTGTTAGTCATTTTTATTGTTGCTCGTCATGGATGGTACTACATGCTATTCGTTACTAATATTGGTTAGTTCTTCGTACAGTTCTTATGGTTGATTCTAATACTTTTGGTCAAGAGATGGTTAAGATATTGGTTTCAGGGGAAGCATATGATAAAGTGTTTAACCATTTGGATATGTTACATGCATCACTTGAAGGGGAAAGGTTTCATTACTACTAAGCTAGTTTGTTTATTACATCGCTAGTTTAAGTTTCTACTTCTTGAATTCATTATTCTTATTATGCGTCATGGAGGGTAATTTGAGACATTAGAATGCTGGATTAATAGTGTAGTATATGATCTGTAGTTATAAAGAACCAAGTTGCTATCTTCACAAGACCCCATTAGATTATGACAAAAAGAAGGTGAAGAAGATGTTAACAGGTACAGATTGGCAACTTTTAGATCCTGGAGTGACATGGAACAAAGGAAATTAAAATAAGTGGAAGTTTTGTTTCATACAGGAGATCCATGAACTCAACTTCATGGAAGCTTGATAAAGGCTTATGATAAAGTTTCGTACAAGAAAATTTGTTTGTTTTCGTTCATCATCAAATAATGGGAATATTGTTGGGAATTATAGATTTAATGAGACAAACGAACAAAAGAATGAAACAAAAGGATCAAAATCGTCATTAAAGAATTCTACAAGCTGGTGGAGAATTATGGAATATTTAGTCAAAGATATCAATAAGATGAGATTCTGGAAGAAATCTCCTTAGAAGAAATAAAGTATAACAGAAGAATTTCTAATGTTTTAAAATATTTAACTGTTTTATATCTTTATGTTAACTTCCTTTGTAAGTCATGATCTCTCTATATAAAGAGATCATAGACACATAGTTTTAATGTACATAAAAGAAAAGAAAAATGTGTGCTGTGTATCTCAAGAGATGTAGACGTATAGTTTGTGTGGTGTAGCCTCAAGGATCTTTGATTCCTGTTATAGGTGGTAACCGTTCTATACTGATCATATAGAATTGAGGCTTAGTGGAAACATATGGTAATAAAACCTTGTTCAATAACATTGATGTTCTTATTTATATTCTGCTGCATATTGTTACCATTGTTATTGTTAATCCTAGATATAAGATCTAAACAATCTGAGCTTACAACGATTCTTTAGACTCCACAAAATATTTTGACGCTCTTCTAGACGAAGGCAGAAAAAACCTCAATTCCATCGAAGGAACCCTTCTCGAAGAAGAAATATTTGTTGAATTCGATGAATTCATGGCGATAACTGCTGATGAAAACTCTGACTCTGAATCTTACACCGAAGATCCACCATTCGAAGAAATCACTATCAACACAGACTATAAAATCAAGACATCCCTTAAAGAACCTCCTACGGATCTTGAACTCAAACCCCTTCCTGATAATCTAGAATATGTATTCTTAGAAGAACCCTCTTTTTTTCTCGTTATCATCTCATCTCAGCTTACCAAAGAAAAGAAAAACAAACTCATATATGTCCTTAAAAAGCACAAGCAAGCCTTTTCTTAGAAAACAACTAACATTCCTGGTATATTCCCATCATTCTGCAAACACAAGATACAACTTCTTGATGATAAGAAACCCGTGGTCCAAAAACAAACAAGGTTAAATCCAAACATGCAGGAAGTTGTTAAGAAAGAAATCGTAAAACTCTTGGATACCGGTATTATTTATCTAATTATCAATAGTCATTGGGTTAGTCCTATTCACTGTATACCAAAGAAAGGTGGTATTACAGTTGTCAAAAACAAAAATGATGAACTTGTTCCAACAAGAACCATTACGGGTTGGCGAGTATGCATCGACTATCGTAAACTTAATGAAGCAACCGCAAAAGATCATTTTCCCTTACCTTTTATGGATCAAATACTAGAGAGACTAGCAGGAAATAAATATTTCTATTTCCTTGATGGTTTTTTGGATATTTTCAAATTATTATCGATCCTAATGATCAAGAGAAAACAACATTCACATGTCCTTCCGGCACATACGCTTATAGGCGAATTCCTTTCAGTCTATGTAATGTTCTTGCCACATTCCAAAGGTGTGTGTTGGCAATCTTTCACGATATGATCGAAGAATCAGTGAAGTATTCATGGACGATTTTTCTGTATTCGAAAACTCTTTTGACACATACTTAAACAACCTTGATAAAATGCTCCAACGTTGTAAAGATGCTCATCCTGTCCTTAATTGGGAAAAATGTCACTTCATGGTCAAAGAAGGAATTGTGCTCGGACACAAGGTGTCTAGCGGTCGGACTGAAGTCGAACAAAGCAAGATCGACATATCTCAAAACTTCCTACCTAATAATATTAAGGTCATTAGAAGCTTTCTTGGACATGTCGGTTTTTTTTTACCGTATGTTTCATTAATGATTTCTCTAAAATTGCTTGAACTTCTAACTTATGCTTGAAAGATCCCATTTGAATTCGATGAATGATGTCAAAAGCATTCTTTTTTTTTTTTTTTCCTTTTTTTTTTCCAATTTATTGAAAGAGAAATCACATGTGCTCTGTGTATCGTATGCCCAACTAGAATCTTCCATTTGAACTTTTCGTGTGTTGGCAGTGATTTCGCTTGTAGGAGCGGTCTTAGGTTCATAGATGGTAAATTTTTCACCCGATTACTCGCAAGCAAAAACCCTTAATCCCGTCAACAAAGAATACACTGTAACACGAAAAGAAGCTCATGGCTGTAGTTTTTACATTTGACAAAATTCAGATCTATTCTTATTCTTCGCAAAAAAAAACTATTGTTTTTTACGATCATTCAGCTCTAAGGCTTGTTCAAGAAACAAGATGCTAAACCACGCCTTACTCGATGGATTCTACTTCTGCAAGAATTTGATATAGAAATCAAGGATAGAAAAGGTATAGAAAATGTTACTGCTGACCACTTATCCCGAATTGAAAATGATGAGTCAAGTGATCACAGTGAAGGCGATGATAACTTTCCTGGAGAAACTCTTATGGAACCTCAATACAATAATGAAATTGGTTTGCAGACTTTTGCAAACTACTTGGTCGGTGCGATATTATACCAAAAGGAATGACATGTCAGCAAAGAATAAATTATTCTTCTGTCCTCAAACACTTACTTTTGGGAGGACCTTACCTCTTCAAAGTATGTTCTGACGGTATGTTCAGACGCCTGTTTATAGGACCCGAAACTGAAACAATCTTGATCATTGTCAACCAGGACCAACTCCGCGTGGTCTTATGGACCTAACATAACTGCTAAAAAAGTCCTTGATTCAGGTTTCTACTGGCCAACAATCATCAAAGAAGCTCATAATCTAGTTTTCCTTTGCAAAGCATGCCAAAAGATAGGAAATATATCGAAACGAGATGAAATGCCCTTAAACAACATTTAAGTATGTGAAATTTTCAACATATGGGGTATAGATTTTATGGGACCATATTCCACAAATTCATATAAGTTGATTTCTTCTTGTCGCTGTTGATTAAGTATCTAAATTGGCACCGAAAGCTCAGGCTTTTCCAACAACTGAGTGCCCGAGTGGTTATAATTTTCTAACGAAAAACTTATTCTGCCATTTTGAAATACCAAGCTTGCTAATCAGCGACAGAGGATCATTCTGTCACAAAAATACTGGAAAGAACCAATGAAAGATATAGATTATAACACCGCATTTCTCTATATCATTTCTTACCTCAAACTAGTGGTCAGTTGGAAATCACGAAAAAGAGCTCCTTAAAAGAATTCTTGAAAAACTGTTAATGAAATCCTGCTATTTGGTCACAGAAACTTGATGACACTCTGTGGATTTTCGCACTGGTTTACAAAATACCTACGTGGTGTCCACACCATACAAGTTATATATGGAAAAATTGCCACTTGCAATTTGAATTGAACACGTTTTGAATACTGGGCTTTGAATAATTGTAACCCAGATCTCATAACTACTAGTGAGAAAAGAATGTTTTAGTTACACGAGTTAGACGAACTTATACATCAAGCCTATGAAAACTCTCGTCTATACAAGGCAAGAACCAAAGTCTAGCACGACAGAAAATTAAGAATGAGAAAAGAATTCAAACAAGGAAATAAAGTTTTGTTATTTCACTCCAAGTACAAATTTAAACAACTGAAACTCAGATCTCGATGGTTAGGACCTTATGTAGTAAAACATCAATATCCATCCGGATATGTTGAACTTTATGGAAAAGAAGGAAAGATGTTCATAGTCAATGGCCATCGACTTAAACTATATCATGAAGAAGATAATGACCCAAGGGAAGCAGTAACTCCTTTTTTCCCAAAAGAATAACTCACGAAGTACGAGTCTAGAAAAAGACTCTCTCAAAAATTAAGCGCTTCTCGGGAGGCAACCCGTGCTTCACTTAAGTGTGGAGGAGTCCCTCCTCCATTCTTCTACTAATACCCTTTATTTATTTTCTAAAAAACAACAAAAATATTTTCTTTTTGTGTGCTTTTGTTTGTTTGCATTTATGCAGGTACTTTAGCTTAAAGATACGGAAAATTATGAAGTATAGCTCTCTCGCATCTATATCTATATGCCCCTGGAAGTACCGTTTTCTCTCAATTTTCCCTATTTTATCTCTATTATCAGTTATCACATTGAGGGCAATGTTCAACTTAAGTGTGGAGGGGAGCCAAATAGGAAAAATTAATCATATCCCTCCATATTTGCCCTGCCAAAAAAAATTCTTCCAACTGATATTTTATGAAAAATCTTAATATATATATGCTTTAAAAATTAAAAAATGCTCTTAGTAAGGCAAATCCAACCGGATTGACATTATAGCTAGCACAAAACAACCCACTAAAATTGTGAAAAAATTAGCCTTATAGATCCGGGTATCCACCTTTGGTACCCAAGATAATTGATGCCTTTAGCTTGTTTGAGTTAAAGAATGAGCAATCATATGTATCTATTCCATCGTCATGGATGTGTATATGTGGTTTTGTTGCTTTTTCTGGAACATTGGTATTGGTTTATCATTATATTTGAGCGAGCCGGTAATTTATAAGCTCTAAAACTTGTGCTTAATCATCATTTACTAGACCGCAGTGAGGTTAATTTATAGACAAAATCGTATGATAAGAGGTGAAATAAATCCCTATGTAATCATGTATCTGCAGCACTCGCTTTTAGTGTTGAAATCTCTGAAGTATCCTAAAAGCAAGAAAATGTGCTCGATGAAGAAGAAGCTTTGTGCCAGCCTTAGTTATCGCAGTATCTTATATATATATATATATATATGGCAAAGTTTAGCACATAGAATCAAGTATCTGCTACTCACCCTCATCAATATCACATTTTTTCTCTTTGAGATTTTTGTTTAGGTGCCCACGCCGTAACGAACATGTTTATGTGTTAAGTACAAGCCTATGGTAGCTGTCTAGATTATGTCTGTGCAAATTGAGTGATCTTCACATATATATAAACCCTATCTGAGTGGCATGAGTGAATTAAAATCAAACATTATCCTTATGTGAGGTGCTATGTTATATGTCTATGCCTGAAAAGTTACCTAATGTACAAACTCTTATAAAATCCAAATTTTCTCCACGTCACGATAAATGATTTAATTTCTCGCTTCGATTGGCTTTAATTGCTTGAGGGCAAGCAAGCTAAGTCGGGAGGGATTATAACGCCTACATTAATACATGTTTCGGCGGCGTTATTTTGCATTTAGTTTTTGGATCATTTCACCGTGAACTTTGTACATAATCAAGTAATTTGCAATTATATGTTCTAGTATGTGTCGTGGAGGAAAACAAAAAGAATACACGAAATAAGAAGCTTAAACAATAAATGAATACTCAAGATAAAGAATCTCCCGACACTGTCCCACTTATTTGACATAACTGGAGCATACGAACTCGGATTGAGTTGATTCAAGCGGCCACGGAAAGAGAATTCAATTATCTACAACTTTGAAAAAGGCCACTTGCTGAAAATACCAAAAGTGCGCCGCACTTGACCAAAAATCGGCGCACTTTCTGTCTAATCAGCCTTGTTCACTGTTTTGATCATAACTCGGTCATACAAACTCCGTTTTAGTTGATTCAAGCGGCCACGCGAAGAGAATTCAGTTATCTACAACTACGCGAAAGACCAAGTGTTGAAAGTACTCAATGTGTGACGCACTTCTAAAAAAGTGTGGCGCACATCTGTTCGAATTTAAGAGAATTTAATGCCATTAATTGGGACAACATTTACACCTCAAGTGCGCCGCACTTATTTGTAAGTGCACCAAATGTTGTGCCCACACAATAGCCAATTATAATGCCCTGTGGCCTCTCATATTCAACATTAAATCTCTCACACGCACTTTCTCTAGTCCGTTTAGAACACTCCAATGACCCGTGTCAATGTTTGATTTGGTTAACCCGAACATGTTTGATAAAACAAGTTGTTTATGAGAAAAATGGTTCGGGGCTTAGACAATTTTCTTGTCTGTAAAGAAATGATGCCACAGAAACTACACTAAACTCTGTTAAGACCGGGTTACAGTCGAAATAACTGCAAGCCATTTATCTAAATGTAAATTTGTTTTTTTTTTAATATACACAATAATACAATGTGAAACACTTGGTTACCCGGAGACAGACTCATCTTATAGTTCCTTCAGAGTCTCTGGTGACATTTGTTTAACTCCAAGCAGTGTTGCGAAGCGCTCTCTCGGTAATGCCTTCGTAAAAATGTCAGCCAGTTGGTATTTTGTCTCCACGAAATACAACTCAACAACTTTCCTTTCAACCTGCTCTTTGATAAAGTGGTGACGGATATCAATGTGCTTGGAGTGCGAGTGTTGAACACTATTACGATCATAGAGCAATAGCACTTTGAGAATCACTAGTGTCTGGTAGAGGTATTTGATGAGACAAGAGGCTTTCAGTAACTATAGGAGCGCCTTCTGAGATAACTGTTGTGGAAGGTGAACCATTGGCATTCTCGTGTGCCGGGGCAGCAGGAACATTAACCGGAGTTATCGGAACAGCCGGAGGTGTCGGAACAACCTCATCATCATCAAACCTTTGTAGGAGGGACACTAGGTGGTTCTGGGTCTTTTACTAGTGCAGAACGGCTGCGTCCTGACTGTAAAGCAGTAAGTTCGTGTTTGACATTAGTCACATACTTTCCCCAATAAGCCGGAAGGTTGTTGACAAACTTGGTGTTCATCTGATGAGTTGGAATGTTGAGCTGAGTAATCTTCATGTCATTCACAAGCTTGTGGAAACGCACAAAGTAGTCATGAATTGATTCGTTTCCAATAGCACGAAAGCGTTCATACTCATCAAACAGATCTTCCATGGATGAAATCACAAGATCAATGGTAATGAAAGATTAAACATTAAAGAACTTTTTTGATTGAAAAGAAATGAAACAAAAGTTGCTACAAACCCTTAAGATGAAAAATAATAATGAAGTAGCTAACCTAATTTTGACTAAACTAGGTGTATTTATACTAACTAGGATTTGTCTTTGAGGGCTTTCTTTTTGGGCTTTTTACATCTTGGCCCGTATACATAATAAACATCAATTTTAGTAAAATAATAATCACCGACTAATCGTTTTAGTAAAATAATATTTATAAAGTGAAAACGTTTATAAATATACTTTTCGTAAAAATGACCTAATTCGGTCGTTTTAAGTCCGTTGCTCGCGTTTCTTACGTCCACGTCTTCGTAGTAAGACGAGTGATCAAAATATTACATTTTCAAGTTTTTGATATTCTGCGATGAATAGTGTTTTTACTGTTCACAACAGCTATTTTACTCGTTTTTAGGTTTTAATTAGCGTAAACTCGTAATCGTAATAACTTATCCGTTTTAATCCCGATTTTAGTGATTCCTTCGAGTACGTCTTTGTTATTGAAAGATGTATTATATTTTATAAAGTTAATCCCACTGATGAATAGTGCTTTTTACTGTTCATAGTTTATAAAATTACTTTTATAAACTTTAATTATCGTAAATGTCGTAGTTTATTCGTTATAGTTCTGTTTTTAGCGATTCTTTCGAGTACGATCTCGTAATTAAAAGTTATATCATATTTTAGATGTTTTAAAAACATAACTTTCTGTAATGAATAGTAAATTTTATAAAAATAGTTTTATAAAAGTATTTATCGTCTAACTCCGTAATTAACGTATCTTTTTCGTTAAAAATCGTTTTTCGAGCTATCATTTTGAATCGTCACGCGAAGTATTATTATTATAATATGTCAATACCTACCTGTCTAAGTTCGAAATTTTTACAACCCCCCTTTATTATCTAAGTGTATACTTTTTATAAAAAGCTTATTTTATGTATTTTTCAACTAGTAGTTTATTATAGAAACCCTAATAACTATATGTAACATATGTGATACTTATATTAATGTCCATTAGTCCATATATTTTTCATTTGTCCATGATTAACAAGTTTAACAATTTACTTTCCATTATTTTCACATGTGAAGATTAAGTAATCTTATAAAACCCTAATTTAACCTAAACATGTTTATACTTAAACCATATGTTAACATACTTTTACATTCATTTTTCCATGATATATATAACCATATGACATAAGAATAAGTGCATAAATTCATAAACATAAATGAAAACTCATTTTACATATTAAAAAGTCCTTAGTGGTGATTTAGCCATAATTAACATATTACACATAAAATAATGATAATAAAAAGTATGAATGAATTAGAAAGACCTTAGGGATGATATATAAGATGAGAAATAAGTGATAAACCCGTTATTAGACTCAAAACCAAAGCGTACAAGCTTATAAACCCTAGATTATGTTTGAAACCCTAATCTTCCCTTTTCTTGCTTAATCCTTGCAAATGATGAACCAATGCTTGAAAACACTTTAGTATGCCTTAGGATTGATGTGTAAAGGGTTATATAGGTTGTATAAAAGTTTGTATGGTTTGCTTATGGATGGCTTAAAATGCCGTGGCTTATTGGAGAGAAAGGAAGAGAGAAAAGATTTTTGTTAAGTGTAAAGTTGTAAGAAACTTCACTTATGCATGCATGTTTATATATAGGAAGGAAAATATCTTATTAAACTAACCATGGTCACTTTCTAACCCTTACACAACGTTAAATTAGCCAAGTGGTTCATGGTGTAAAGAGTTGTCCCTTATATCCATAACTATCTAGATATAATGGAGAATAGTCAAGCAAACAAGTAAATTCTTGGTCCTAATCACTTGAAATCCGGCCACCTATACCTTAGTGATGTAATTATTGATTATTTTAGGTATTGGGTATAATCGTGGGTATTCGTTTAAGCGTAGTTAGGTTTTGGTGCTTCCGGGAATGCCGAAACGCGTTTTATTGCGAAACGTAAGCATTTTACGTAGCTAATAAAAATAAGATGAACAAAGTTATTAATTATCCTCATAATAATCATATAACACTTGCTTGATGTAAACATTTAATTGTTTAATGCCCGTTTACATTGTATGATCATTTTTACGTTGAAACAGCGATTTATGAACTTAACGATTTACAGGTTTAAGAGCAATACCGCTGTAAAAAACCCTAAAAATAAATTTGTGAATTACATAATGTCATAACAATACCTATAAACACAGAGGTGTTATAACTCCCCGTCGTTAAAATGAAGCCTTATCCGTCAAGGCTTATCACACGGCATTTGATGATGGTGCGGTCTTGGTGAAGAGGTGGGGATATTTCTTCCTGAATTGATCTTCACATTCCACCGTAAATTCAGACCTCTCCTTAGAGTTCCCAGAACCTTGACTAATGGGATACGGCTTCGCTTCAACCGTTTAACTTCACGATCTGTGATCTCTATAGGTTCCTCGACAAACTGAAGCTTGTCATCAAAATGAAGTCCGTCCAACGGAACGGCTAAGGGTTCGTCGGCATGACACTTCTTTAAGTTGGACACGTGAAATGTATTATGAACTCTGCTCAGCTCCTCAGGAAGCTCGAGCTTGTAAGCAACGTCTCCAACCCTTTTTATTACCTTGAAAGGTCCAACAAACCTGGGATTTAATTTCCCCCGTTTGCCAAAACGTACTACCCCTTTCCAAGGCGAAACCTTAAGCATCACTTTATCTCCAACCTCAAACTCCATCGGCTTACGCTTCAAATCAGCGTAGCTCTTTTGCCTATCACGAGCGGCTTGCATCCTTTGTTTAACTTGAATGATTTTCTCAGTCGTCTCTTGAACTATCTCTGGACCGGTGAGTTGAACTTCTCCAACCTCAGCCCAACAAACAGGCGAACGACGACATCCCTACCATAAAGTGCCTCAAAGGGTGCAGCCTTAATGCTAGCATGATAACTGTTATTGTATGAAAACTCGATCAATGGCAAATGTTTAACCCCAACCATTCCAAAGTCGAATTACACAAGCCTCTAAGCAGTATCATTCTGAGTGTTTGAATGGTTCTCATTTGCTTGTCTGTCAGTTTGCATATGATATGCCGTACTCATACTAAAACTTGTACCCCAAAGCTTTCTGAATGTGACCTCCAGAAATTTTGATGCGGAACCCTAGGTCCAGCGATCACAAATAATCGGACCGGTATTCCATGCCTTGTAAACTACTTCCTTTAGGTACATTCTCGCTAGTTTCTCCAGATGGTCGGTTTCTTTCATGGGTATAAAGATTGCGGACTTTGTAACTCGGTCAATGATTACCCAAATGGTATCGTACCCTTGTGATGACTTAGGAAGCTTTGTGACAAAATCCATCGTGATATTGTCCCACTTCCATTGAGGTATCTGGTTTTACCAACAAACCCGATTGTCTCTGATGTTCGAACCTTGAC
The DNA here is from genome assembly GCA_026074375.1 of Tanacetum coccineum. Classification (NCBI taxonomy): domain Eukaryota; kingdom Viridiplantae; phylum Streptophyta; class Magnoliopsida; order Asterales; family Asteraceae; genus Tanacetum; species Tanacetum coccineum. The sequence goes on along the minus strand of BQNB010087614.1, from coordinate 2,271 downwards.
CTTAGCACATGTTTCAACACATGCTAACATAGTGGCCGAAATCAGCATTATATATTGGGCCACCCAATATAGCTTCTTACATCTTGATGACATTTTTTCTCAGAACCTGGATGGATAGAATACTTCGATTGTGGGACTCGTGCATGATCACAGTCCGGCAAAATCCGCCCATAACAAGGTACACCAACTTCTGCATTAGAGGCATAGGGTTCCATCCGTTACGAGTTCCAACTTTTTCCGTCTAAAGTGCCTCTAGAAATTTAGCATTTTCAAATCAGCAATACTCAACATCCTCACTCTTGATGTTCTCATCTGGTTTTCATGCTTCAGTCTGAGCATTCAAGATTTGCTTAGGAAGATCCAAGATAATAGTCCATGACTAAAGCTCGACCTCTTAAACGGTGGTTCCCGTCTTTTCCTGCTACATAAGCATCAGCAACGACATTTTGCCTTCCCTGGGTGATAACGAATAAGCTATCGTAATCACAAGCATACTCTACCATCGGCGTGTCTCATTGTCAAATTCCTTCTGATTAAAGAAAATGCTGTAAACTCTTATGATCAGTGAAACACCGTACACTGGTACCAATAACAAGATCGTGCCTCCTAAATCTTCAGAGCGAACACTACTGCTCCAAGTTCCAGATCATGAGTAGTATAGTTCTTCTCATGGATCTTTAACTGGCGTGATGCATAAGAAATAACCTTTTCCCTTTGCATCAACACAGCGCCCAAACCCTTGATCGAAGCATCGCAGTATACGATAAAATCTTCACTTCCTTCGGGTAAAGCCAGAATTGGTGCACTACATAACTTCTGCTTCAATAACTGGAACGCTGCTTCTTGTTTGTCACCCCACTCAAACTTGACCTTCTTTTGAGTGAGCTTGGTCATTGGTTTGGCGATCTTTGAAAACCCTTCAATGAATCGTCGATAATACCCAGCAAGACCTAAAAACTGACGAATCTCTGTTGGTGTCTTAGGAGATGCCTAATCTTAAAACGATTTGATCTTGGCTGTATCCACATAAAATGCCTTTATTATCAATCACGTGCCGAGGAACTGTACTTGGAATCCAAAATTCACAACTTGGAAAATTTTTGCTACAACCCTCTTTCTTCAACAACTCTAATATTATCTTCAGATGCTCTTTGTGCTCTTGCTTGTTCTTGGAATAGATCAAAATGTCGTCAATAAAGACAATTACGAATTTGTCCAGATAAGGTTTGCACACTCGGTGCGTTGGTCAAACCAAACGGCATAACTTGGAATTCATAATGTCCATATCGAGTTCTGAAGGCAGTCTTCGAGATGTCTTCTTCTCGAACCCTCAATTGGTGATAACCTGACCTTAGGTCGATCTTCGAGTAGACACTCGACCCTTGAAGTTGATCGAATAAGTCATCAATTCTTGGTAGCAGATAACGGTTCTTCACCGTTAGTTTGTTTAGTTCCCGATAATCTATGCACATCCGTAACGATCCATCTTTCTTCTTAACGAATAGAACTAGAGCTCCCCATGGTGACGAACTAGGTCTTATAAAGTCTTTGTCGGAAAGCTCTTGTAGTTGATCCGCTAATTCTTTCATTTCTGATGGGGCCAATTGATAAGGTGCCCGTGCTACAGGTGCAGCCCAGGTACTAGATCGATGTGAAATTCCACTTGTCTGGTATGTGGAAGACCTGGCAAGTCCTCGGGAAATACTTCGGGAAAATTTTTGACGATCGGTACATCTTGCAGTTGCTTCTTCTTTGACTTGTCTCCAGTCTCCTTGATGGTAATATGTGCCAAAAAGATAAAATTTAACGTGCAACCCAGTAATACCGTATTTACCCAAATTATTCTACCATCAGCTAATTCAACGTTATAACCATGATCTAATGTAGTGGGGGCTATATTAATCAAAGTACTAAATTGAGTAGACACGAAACTTCTATCTGCACCAGTATCAAATAAAATGGAAGCACAACGGTTGTTTAGGAGAAACGTACCCGTCACAACGTTGTTGTCTGGGTTTTGCCCTGCAACTCCCACTGCATAAGCCCTGGCTACACCGTTACCATTTCCCTGATTCTTGTTCTTCCACTGGGGGCAGTTGTTCCTGAAGTGGCCTGGAGCCCCGCACTCAAAGCAAACGATGGCATTGGTATTTGCCCCTTGGGCTCTCGGGTTGTTGTTGTTGTTATTGCGGTTGTTGTTGTTATTGTTATTGCGGTTGTTGTTGTTTGCAGTCGCAGGCCGGCTCCTACAGTCCTTGGCCAGGTGGCCAA